>JARJEC010040225.1:0-18388 GCA_030264575.1 Tachinus sp. AB-2021 | reverse complement strand
GAGGTAGACCAAAATTACGATGGATAGACGGGGTAGAAAAAGACCTGAGAAGCATAGGGATAACTAACTGGAAGAATAAAGCCCAAGACAGAGACGGATGGCGGAAGATCCTTGAGGAGGCCAAGACAAATCCAGGGTTGTAGCGCCAACGATGATGATGATGAGTTAAATACTAGAGTTGTATACCCATTTATGAAAATTTAGCATTGGCCGTGGCTTTAAGATTTGACCTTGAAAGTTCGTAATATTGAACTTCTGTGGCTAAATCCTTAAATTCTGTAATACGCATGCGTCGTGTGGACGAGCAGCTGAAGCAGCTATTAACGTCAAAAGCTTTGTACACTACAACATAATAAACGTTTTTTGGTGTAAATGGTCTTAAATATTGTCTATTTGCAAACGGCTAAAGTGCATTTGGTGTAATTTTTTGCACCAAATGCACTTTAGCGTTCGGTGCAGGATAAATGAACGCAGCTAAATAAAACACGAGCGACCGTTCACACGCGCATGCTTCAATTTATATTTAAATTCTTTGCATAAATTCATCAGGTCTACATCTAAAGTTATATTTAATACTAAATTTATTTTTAATGCTAAATCGCTTGGATAAATTGAGCATTAGAAAAAAGCAAGTTACGTTCGAACATGCATAAATTCGGAATAAAATACAATAGAACATGCACAATGGCTGACGCATATGATGTTTGAAGAAATATGTTATATAGTTCTTAGAAATATTAGAATAATAAATTGTGGATAATGTGTATTTTAATAGTGATTACTATATTTATATGCAATTATCAATGTATAACTTATATTTAGGATTTTTTCAGTAAAACTTCTATAAGGCGATTTTCAACGTAATTTATCGTCACACGAATTTATCTCAATTCCACTCAACTATTTTATATCTTCTATCTATCTTTTTCGCATCAAGTGCATATGAACTTAAACTTTGTCACAAAAGACATAGAAGATGCAAAATCGATGAGTGGAATTGCGATGGAGCAACATGAATACAACAAAGTCAAATTTGACAAATTAATTAATTGTCAGAGTCAGATACATAACCCCATATGATTGCACGGTGACGTGGCGCTTGAGAGACCGTCTGCGATGTTAGGGGCTCCGGGTTCGATACCCCCGTGATCAATATTGCTTTATAAAGATTGTTAAAAATTTTACTTCTGTTGTGCACACTTCGATTTTTTTATAAATATAAACATAAGTTTAAATTTAAAAGTGTTTAATTAGCTCTGTTCGGGACTGTTCCGAGTATGTTCTGGCATTCATTTGCATGGCCTAACTTGCTCCAAGTAGTCCGCATTTGTTCGTTTGTGTGCTCCAAACATGCACTTCTTACTCCTCTCGAGCAGAACAAGTTAAGACAGCTTGGATTAACGCGCCAAAATGTACAATTATTTCGAAAACTTTTATTTTATTATCAAATATGTTATTATAACTTGAATTGTATTATTAACGGTATTTCTATTAATCGCGAAAGTTGTTAATTGATGTGTAAACATCTATCCTATCGGTCTATGGCCGGGGTTTATTTAGGAATAGACTGTCACGTTGTGACGTCAGTGTAAGGTCTGATGTCACATACAAATGTACATATTTAAGTCAGTGTGCGTGCGACGCTATTGTATGCATTCGCAAATGAATGGCTGTGTGAGCGAGTGAGAGAGAAAAAGAGAAAGCGAGCGAGGGTGTGTTTACACATCCTTCGTGAGTACAGCGGTACTCACCTGACTGATTTTTTTTACCTTGCTGTATAAATAATAAAAATAAATAAAGAAGTCAAATCATAATATTGTAGGTTATCTCAACTATCACTGCCAGTTCTTTTTTTACTCCAACTTGCCCAATTTTTGTTCGTTAGTACAGCTCATGAGAACTATCTTGAACTGTTACGTCATAAGGGAATTCGCTCAAAACAAAAAAATTTTGGTACTTAGAAAATAAACAGATGTATGAACGCGTCCACAGATGAGTCAGTTTGATGAGAACGCATCCACAGATCAGCAAGTGGTTGATACGAGCCTATCCACTGATGAGTAAGTATTAAGTATTTGTACGTTGCTATGGATTTGACAGCACATCAGAATCGCAGATTTTTTATGTTCAGTCTACATCAAATTTTTGAGTGATTCGCACAAACTGACTGCTATTTATACTATGTATATCTGTATATCTGCGCCGCACATATACGGCGTTTTTCTATGCGATTAATTCTATGCGGTAAATATGCAGCCTACATACTATACAAATGGCCAATTAGATTAATTCAAATTTAACAATTTCACATTTTTTAATGTAATCGAATTAATTTCAAGAAGATAAAAAATTTAAAAGAAAAACAATGGTAAAAAAACGTAAAAACATCAAAATTTCATCCCCACCACTAAACAATAAGCCAGAGATAGGTCAAATTCTTTCTTACTCTGCCTTATTGTGTAAATGGAACGACACGTTAAGTAAGGCAAAATGAGGCAAGCTAAGAATAGTGGTAAATGGAAAGCACCTAATGACTAATGAATCAAATTGAAAATTAATGAAGTAAATTGACTTCTACAATTTCTAGCCTCGATTTTCTGTAAAATTAAGTAAATAAGTATACTTACAAAATTAGCATTTTGCACAATACAGTAAACTAACTATCTAAAATAAACACGGCACAATAGGTTAAATAAAGAAATGACTTATTTGTTTAAACTTACTTTACGACCATTAATTCTAGCAAGCTCCCAATAAATTGCAATTTTTCCAGAAACATTTTGGCTTTATAAATTTGCTATGTAGCAATTCTTGAACAAAATATGATTTAATTTGATTTCTGTTACATTGCTCCAAAGTCCTGATATACAGAATACATTCATTCCATTCTGAAAGGTGACAACATTCAACTAATAAAACAAAATGGACAATATTGTTTATGTGCAAAAAATTAAATTTTCTAATATTTATTATTTATACATGTTAAAAATACATTTACAGCAAAAATAGCAATCAAGTTGGAAATATCCATTCGAGTAACATGCAAATACATTCACCAACAAACCATTTACCCGGGTTCGTAAAATGCAAGAAATAGTATATTTGAACTCTACTTTTTTAATAAACTCAATACAAATATAGTATACAGCAATATGTGGAAAAACGTAGTAAGTAATCATATACTTAAAACTAATAAAAAATATAAAGGTTTATATATATTAGAATACTTTTCAATTGACTTGCCATGATAAAAAGATCAATTAAAAACAAATAACAATAGTACAAAAAAATCTTTGTTCAAAATGCTTGAAACGTCTCACAAAAGTTTGTATTTGTTTCCTATTGACCAAAAAGAGAAATATTTACAAAATCATTCGTATAAAAACTATTAATTCCTATCAAAAAAAAAATTTAAATAAAAAATAACTTAAAATCATTATCCTAACAAGTCAATAGCAGTATACATTTCACTATTTAAAAAGTTTAATCATCGTCTTCTTCATCATCATCAGAAATGTACTTCTTTGCGTTCCGCTTGCGACGACTTGAATTGGTTTTTCTACCTTTCAGTTTTATTTTCATTTTGACTGCTGAATCGGTGTCTGACTTACCATCATCATCATCACCACCCCCATCAGAATCACCATCTGTTTCCAGGCGTTGTTTTGCATTGGTAAAAACTGATTGAAGAACGATACTGTCTTCATGAATCAGAGAGGCTTCTTCATTGTAAATTTGCGCGTTTTGGCACAATAACATAAAATCTCTTTCAAGATCAGCAAAGTCAGTATACTAGAAAAGATAAGCTTGAATTAACCAAAATGACGTAATTGGGGCAGAAGACCACGATCAATAGCCCTTTTTATGTTATAGTGCAAATAAATGTAATGTATATTTGTATGTAATATAAAATAAATGTATCTACTACAACTGTCATAAATATACCAATATGTAAACAAAGAATTCTAAATATTTCAAAGACTCGAACCAAACCGGAACTGGAATAAAGCACCCCAATATTCTTGAACCACAAACTGGAATAGAACCATATATTAAAAAACAAAAAATCGACCTTCAGAAGGAAACCAAATAGCTTAAACCAGTTTGGTGCTTACTCTTTAAATATTAAATTTTAGATTTGATTGCAGTCGACTTGCCACACTTCCACCAGTTTGGCTGCAACAATCACGATACTAAGCTGTCATGTTCTTAAAGTCCATCTGTCGTACTTTCTTCTTTGACAAAAAATAAATGATCAACAAATGCAATTTTTTTTTACATATCACATAATTTTTGAATAATGCCAAAAACTCACAGAAAGTAGTGATTTATGGAAGTAAATCAATTAGACCTTTTATTTAATGGCCAGGTTGACGTTGTGATAATGGTTGCCAGTAAATTATATTGGTATTTCTAGATAGTTAAAAAGAAAAATTCTTGTTTCAAAGTTTCATTCAGCTTTTCTCAAAAACTAACAAGGATTTTAAAAAATATTTTCTTTTTGAAAATGTTAAAAAACTAAGTTTGGTTGCAAAAATTACTTTTTTTAAAACTTTTTCATAGGAAAGATATGCAAAAATAATTATCCCATAAAAACAATCACAAAATTATTATTTGTTTGGCCTATTGAAAAAAAAACAAATTTTTTTATGACTTAGATTTAATGTATTTAATTAGATATGTCTTAGTTACACTAGTGTGGTTAAACCAGTTCAATACCCTCACTCTTAAAATGCAACACACGTTACCTGCGTCACGAGCTAGGTAACAGTAGTAAGCATTAACAGCCTCACATAACTTTCCCATCAATAACTACAACTCACGAAAATACAGTAGTAATAGTAAGTACTGTAACTATCTTACCACAGCATATCGCAAAAACTCGCCTTAAGTTACCATTTTATTGATTTTTTCTGTAGTTGTTTGTGATATTTTAACACTTGAACGTATGAGTTAAATATATGCAAATTATGTTAATTAAAATTCCAATTTTCATTATAATGTAGTAATTTTACTTCTAAACATGTTTATAGGAAAATATTTGGTCCAATTTATTGTAATCTCGGTTAAATTTAGAAGCTTTCATTATCGCAAATGTTTCATAATAAATATTTGCAAATAACAATTATTTTGTATTTGTTCCGCCTGCCTATAAAAAAAAACCCATCTGGGGAATTTTAATTTTTATGTATTACCACATTAACCCAATAATCATGATTAATTGAACCAATCAAACACAGTAAAACCTCGATATAACGAACCTCTATTTAGCGGACAAAAAATCTGGTCTAATGTAAAAAAAATTAAAATCGTCCTGTTAATATTATACATGCTTAAATTCAAGTGTCGCCATATATAAACAATTTTTGGCAACACAAAACGAAACTTGATTCCTTTTTTAAAGCAGGATTACCGAAAGTAAGCGCGTCTATACCAAATAGTAACGACAATTCACGACAAGTGTCCGAAGACAATTAAATAGAATTTTGTTTGTGTATTATATTTTTTTATTTATATCTAAATACAGTGTATTAAAAAAAATTAGTTTTTTGATTTATTTTAAAGCTATTTATAAACGGACTTTCGGTTTTAATGGACACCCCCTCCCCCCAATTAGTCATTTATATCGAGGTTTTACTGTACAATCGAATTATGTGCTTCCTGCGAATAATAGCTGACCCTGAGACTTTACTCCCATCTTAATCTAGAATTTGTTATCGTTTACAAAATGAACATACAACCAGCCACTTTAACTTAATTATTACTTGCGGTGGCACTAAACATACATGTATATCTTTTTATCTCTTCTTTCGATGGGATGTGGAAATCACTAAAGTGCATTGATGAGCTTTTATGAAGAGTGAAACAATTATCTGCATTTGATTATTGCCGCTTGTAGCAGGGTGGAATTGGATAATTGCTTTTAAAGTCATTATTTAATCTTTGTTGAGATTGGAGTTGTGATACTGATTGCCTGCAAATTATATTGGTTCTTTTTGATAGTTAATTTAGTATCCTTTATCTTTAGTAGAAGGGCATAGAACCACTCACTTTGACTTAATAATAATTACTAATATTAAATGCTTACAAATATTCTGATTTACAAGAAAAGAAATTCAAAAAATTAAACTGAAGTAATATCAGAAAAATTACCAATAGTTGTGATTCAGAGAAAACCGACACTCACAACGGTTCCAGTAATCTGGATCTCATATCAGGCACTTAGATGCAAAAACCGACATATTCACTCAAACTTTTTGAGTAAACTGTAAAAAGATATATTATTACCAACTAGTTATTCAATAAAAAAAAAATATTTTATTTTTTTATATATTCAATTTTGTGCTGATTGAGCGAGCTTAGGTGATTTAAATGCAGGGAGCTATATTAAATTATGAATAAAATGGTATCTACATAATGCTCATAAATATGCAACTTGTCGGTTTTTGCATCTAGACGCCTGATATACACATATCAAAAGAAGAAAACTCCCAGAATTTTTTGGTTAATTCATCCCAACAGCCGCACAAAACATGAACCAAACTGTTTATTTGAGCGGTTCGAGTCGCTAAAATATTTAAATAGTTTTATTGAATTAACTTGTTTTTACAATTTGACAATTTCAGTAAATGTTTTTATTGACCTCTGTACCTTTTTAAGGAAGATACTTTATCATGCAATAGTTTAATTAAAATGTAATGTAAAAACATCATACCTTATTTTCCTCAATTCTATTCATAATTTTTGACATATCTATTGGTTTTTTAATAATTTCATAGTAATCAGGATAGTCTTTTCTAGGAGGTACCTTCATAAATGGTTCACTAAGTAATCTTCCATCACTAAAAACATTAACAATTTAGAAAATAGAAATAAAAATATTTATTATTAAAATGTACCTATCAGTATATTTCAAAACAATGTTCATAAGCTTTCTCATTTGCTTTTTTAATTTAGGATCTATACCGCTTTGGCCTCGTCTTCGTTTACTACTGCCACCAACTTCTGAATCGGAATCTTCACCACGCCTCCTGCGTTTACGCCCTCTCCTCTTTTTTATCTTTTCTTCCTCCTCCTCTTCATTATCATAATCACCCCCTTCATCAATAGCCTAAAATTTTAATAATGACTAAATAATCTTATGTTTAAGCGGCTAGGTGCCGAAAAGCGGTACATTCCCGAATACAAGTTTTAGGACACGGCCCGTGTCATCTATTATATACGGGCCATATGCAATTCATATAGACAGCAATACTTTATGGCAGCAAACATACAATAGTTCGCTGTTAAGAGAGGAGTTGAGAGAGCTCTAAAATGATTGTGACTCCTAATTAATTTCATTTTTGTTACTGAGAAAAGAATAATCTATCCGGCTATCGAATTAGATATTTGATTATTTGCATAACAAGCTGTTCATGCCTAAACAACAAGATAAAATATAGGGAGTTTTTTAATGTTAATAGCACAGAAAAATGATAACTAAAAAAAACTAATTCGATAACAGTGTAGTTTATACCTTATTTTATATGTTTATATATAATGTAAACACACAATCGTTTGAGCCAGAAGAGTAAAAAACACTTGTATTTTAAATGCGACTCATCGAGCCTTAAATAAATATTACTTACTTCCAACCACTGTTTTTCTGTTAAGCTATCAGTGTAATCAACTTCCTTCCTTTGTCTTGTACCTCTTCCAAGAACACTTTCATCTGGATCCTCATAACCCCAACGATCAACTTCATCATCTTCTTTCACCAACCAATCGGGTAATTCACTTTCCTCAAGCAGTCTAGATTTTCTAGCAGATCCTAATTTCGCTTCCTCTCTTCTACGTTCCAAATCCATTTTTTGGAAAATTTCGAATTCTGATTCTGCACGTGCCACCATTTGGTTCACTGTTTCGTCATCAGGTACCTCATTCTCTTCCTAAATATAAACATAATTAGTGATGGTGTATTTTTAAATAAATTTAATTTTAACATACTTCCTCATCATCGCCATCCTGATGTAAAATACTTTGAAGAAATTGTTGTCGTTCAGATCCAGTAGATTTTTGATCAAACATGCCAGCTTGAATAACCTTTTCATCCATATTTAGTTTGTATCTAGCAGCAGCTAAAATTCGTTCTTCAACTGAATTGACAGTCATCAAACGTAGTACACGAACTTCGTTTTGTTGACCAATACGATGAGCACGATCTTGAGCTTGCAAGTCCTAAACAAAATTTAATGATTTGAATTACAATCTGATAAATAAAATAAGTTCGGAACAAACATAGTTGTAGGGATTAAGTCAAGTTATTTTACATTTTTTACTAAAAAATAGATGATTTCAAACATTCTAAGAAAAGTAAGTTTAAAATGAAGATGCAGGCCATAGTTATAGAAAATATAGAGTATCTTATTCGTAAGTTCCAAAATATAAAAATGTAGAAAGCTTGACAAATTAAAAAAAAGCTGTTAATTTAAACCTGTTCATTGTCACGTGACTTATAAGAATTTAAGTTTGAATTTGCAGTCGCTAATTGGGACGTAAATTTTTTTTACTGATTGGTAATTTCCTGGTACCAAGTCAGAGTCCAACAAGAGCAAGTTTACTATATATCTACAATGGCGCTACTTTACAGAACTCAATTTGTAGTTGCCAATATTTGTTATTACTTGCGTATTTGTTAAAATGGACAAACATGTATTTTACAATTTTTTTTAAAAAGGTATTACGCACTTCCCCCTGTATATTCAAATTAAGTGAAATTGGTATTTTACTTAATTTGAAATTTTTATACAAAACTAATTAATTGGTCATTTTTCCTTTTTTCATACTACGTAGGACAACACAAAATAAAAATATAAAATGAATTTATAAAAAACGTTTTCTTTTCTTCTAAAATGTGCTTAGGTATTTTCTCTTCTTTTCAGTTATGAACCCATATAAAACACTTAAGGTTTGATATTCGTTTTTATCTTCAAAATTGTGATCTTTATTCCCGATGAAATAATATAGTAAAAATATACGTTCTATTAAAAAAAAAAGATTGATTGTGGTTAAATTTGATGTAAAAAAACTGTAAATATTACCAATACGGTGAAATTTCTCATATATTTCAAAAACAATTTCCAACCATTCTCAAACTTTTCGAATATCATATATAGATTATATACAAAATTATTATTTTATAGTTACACCAGTGCAACTATCATTATAATAATTCTTGCACATCTGATCTGTCAAAAATTTAAAAATGGATCAATATGATTAGTTCATAATTATAAAAAAATAGTAATATAAATGTTCACTGGTTACATATATTATAAGAATTATAGGAAACTAGAAATTGAGCCCATCCTACACACGGAATTATGTTGCACTATAATGGGAAAAAATGAATTATGCATATCGTCGGTCTAATTCGCAAAGGTCGTAAGTCCAATATGGTCATGTTTGTCGGTATTGTCATAAGTCACAAAAAATTGCAGGTGTACAAAAGTTGTAAAACAGAAAGTCTCCATTAATCCAGAATTATATTTAATAAAACGTTTTTTAATTTCCTCTAAAAAATTAATGATTTGTGACTTACTACTTTTGAAAATCAGAACGACGATATTTTATGTGTTGATTAATGTAAATGCATGTTAGACAAATAGGGTTCGTCGCCTAATCAAAAATAGAATTTTTTATTATTAATAGCTATAAAGTCTGTCGCCCATCCTATGGCCAGGATAGTCAATATCGATGTTTGACATAAAGAAGTCTTTTAAAAGGTTTTTCAACTATGGTTTAGAAAGAGTTCCATATTGGACAGACAAAATAATGATATTTATACTTAAAGAGTACATATTTACCATTAAATAAATACATAACCAAATAAATTTATTATTAACAACAATTTTAAATAATAAAATAATTGCAATTTATTTTCTCAGTGCTTTAACAGCTTTAATATGTCTGTCTGCCTAACTTTCGTTTATGAATATAAGCAGTTTGAAATCATGCAGTCAAAAGTAAATTTACCTGATGAGGATTCCAATCAGAATCAAATATTATAACAGTGTCGGCTGTTTGTAAATTCAATCCCAAACCACCAGCTCTTGTCGATAGTAAGAACAAGAAATATTCACTATTTTTGCTGTTAAATTTTTTAAGTAGATCACCACGATCCTCCGCTTTAGTTGTTCCATCTAACCTGAGATAACCAAAACCACGCCAACTCAAGTAATCTTCCATTATTGTCATAAGTTGCGTCATTTGACAGAAAAGTAGTACACGATGGTTAGTAGCTTTTAGTTTAGGTAAAATACGATCTAACAATTCAAATTTACCAGAAGCTCTATATACATCAGGGCTGTAAAAATAATCATTGTCAAAATTAAAAAACTATAAATTAAATTAAAATTTACCCAGATATAACGCCACCAGCCATACCAACATGATCACAATATTTCTCTTCGATGTTTTGGAACATAAACGGATGATTGCACAATTTCCTGAGCTGCACAATGGTATTCATAAGTGCCTTAGCACCACCCTTTCCTTTGTTGCCTTTTTCGGAACCATCAGTAAGTAAAACACCTTTGCTTTGCATGTGCCTAGAATTATTAACATAAAGTAACAATTCAAAAGTATTAATTAGACTACATACTTATAAAGCACCCTTTGGAGTCCAGACATATCACATTTTATAATATATTCAACCTTATCCGGTAATTGAGATTCGACTTCCTTTTTCAAACGTCTCAATAGGAAGGGACGTAACACTTTATGCAAACGTCGAATAATAAGAATAGTTTCTTCTTCATTTAATTCCACCTTTTCACCAGTAGTAGCAAAAGGAGCATTAAACCATTGTTCAAAAGTAGAACAACTCTTGAAAATTGAAGGCAACAAGAAATTAAGCAACGCCCATAATTCTGGCAGTTTATTTTGCAGAGGAGTACCAGTTAATAGCAGTCTATGTGGAGCTAAATAGTGAGTGTTTAATACTTGAGTTAGTTTACAATGATGATTTTTCATTCTGTGACCTTCATCAATAATCATATATTTCCACGGCAGCTAAAATTCATTATTAATTTTTATTAATCAACCAAGATAAAAAACAATCATAATACCTTAGCTAAAACACCCTTGTCTTTAATTACATATTCATAGGTGGTAAGAAGTACATTAAATTTAGTTGCACGCATTTGAGATTGTATCTGTCTTCGTCCCGCTGGTGAACCTTTATAAGACACTACAACAACTGATGGTGACCACTTTTCAAATTCAAGCACCCAATTTGATAAAGTTCTAAAATAAATATACTAATATTAATATTTATTATAATATTTAACAAAAACAACTTACGATAAAGGTACAATAATTAAAAATGGTCCATTAACTTTTTTCTTTTCCATTAAATAAGTTATAAGTGCAATTGTTTGAATTGTTTTGCCCAGCCCCATTTCATCAGCTAAGATTCCATTAAGATTATTATTGTACAATGAAACGAGCCATTCTAATCCTTTAACTTGGTATTCTTTAAGCATACCATTTACTAGTATAGACGCCTGTTCTGTTACTATTTCATGTACAGTGTGAGCAATACTAGAAAAAACAATTAAATAAGTATACACATATTTTATTGAAGTATTTTGTAATTACCTGTAGTAAGTTTGTTCTTCATTGGAATTTTTATGATATTCATCATCCTCAACTTTTGCTTTCTTCATTACACATTTTGTTTTATCTTCATCTTTTAGAATATCGTTCTTTTTAGCATCTAAAATAAAATCATAGGAATTCATCAAAAGGGATTCAATTCAAAATAAATTAGAAATTACTATTTTTGAATAATACGGAGAGGGTAGATTGCATTATTATAATTTTTTTAAATATTTAAATTGTAGGTTAGTTTTAATAAATAAAATGTATACAATAAAGCTTATAACACGAAAAACATCAGTAGATAACAATATATGTTTTACAGTCTGATATTTTGAAAATATTGACCATATATGGAACATTAGTACGATAAGGTAAAAACAGTTTTTTGTGAACGAATCGCTGTATATAGTTTGGAATTCTGCGAGTACAAAGATGATTTTCTCAAAGGCGGAGAAAAAATATATGTAATGCTAGTACTTAATAGTTTCTTCTTGTACTTGTAGTTATATTTATTAGGCTTGCCTGGCACAAGACAGATTTTTGTATAAACTTAAGTACAATTATTGTGCGCGCAATTTTATATTAAAAATTTTAAACTAACTTTGGCATTTCTGTATCACACGTAATTTTGAAAAATAAGTGCGTGACACAGTGCACATTCAATCGTTCTGTCAGTGAAAGTAAAATGTTAAAAATATTTAGCCGTATATATCCAAGAAATTAAAAGGGATTCTATTTTTTTGCATGAGAATTATTAAGGCAGCTCGTGCAATTATTGTAGTAAAGTTAGTGCTGACATCAGTCTCGTGTCAGATAGGTCTTAAACATACTTTAATTAAATTTCTATGCTGTATATTATTTCTATTCAATGAAATCATGTATGGCCTCCTGTTTGAAAAGTAAAATAAAAGAATTTATTCTAATGATTTTTTCTAAGGTTTTCAATATTTCTACAGCAAATGACTTCATAAAAAGAATTTCAAACAAATGTTTCTTTATGAAATTTTTATCAAACAGTACCACACAGTTGAATGCAATTAGCCCTCCAGCTATCATTTTTGAAAACCGCAAATATTTCCAAAAAATTCTTCAAGTAGACTTTAGTTATAAATATTTTTACGAAGTTGTAGGAAATCAAGCTTTTCCAAAAAAGAAGTACAAAACGGGTTTTTAAATATATTCCCATAAAGGATTAGTGATATATTTGACAATATTTTTTTTAATATTTGAAGATTATCTTAATTAAAATTTAGCATATGAGAAAAAAATTTCAGATAAAATAATTGCAAATCACAATTATTAGTTCCCCACATTCCTTCAAAAAAGGAATAAGGGAATTTTGGTGATCATCGCCCTGGCTGACATTTTTTTTTGGCTTCAACATCTTAAAATGACCAAAAATGCCAACGAGTGCAAAAAAAGTGGGAGTAACAAAATGTCCGTCTGGACTTTTTTTGGTGGCAGGACAACCTAATGGATGGCGTTACTGTGTACTAATGAAGTAAAGTACAACACTGTTGTTTAAATAGCATATTTCATTGTATTTACTGACAATACTGATATTCCTAACAATTTTTATGTGTAAAGATCTATGCTATCGGCAGAGGTTTATTTGAAAATCATCAGCATTACCATCAGTGGTATGAAGTCACATACATGTACATATTTATGTGACGTCAGTGTGCGTGCGACGCTGTGAGTGAATGAGTTTAAAATAACTTTAATGTGGGGAACTTTCCTTGGGACCGCCAACCAATTTCTTTATTTGTTTTGCCTACAAAAAATTCCTAGTAAATAGAGTAATATTAATTCTTTATATTACCATAAGTGCATATTTGGTTGCCTATTAATCAATCCCCAATAATTCGCCTTCATTATATTCACAGTTTGCATCTGCTTCAGATTCACTCAAACCTGTAGGAAATGCAGATATAAACATGCAACATTGAAATTACAAGCAAATGCAAGCCCCAAAATCATCCACTAAATTGACCTGCTTGGATTGGTTTCGATAGTATGCAAATAAATCCAGATTGATATTAAGAATGTAAAAATGAATAAAACAGTGTTTTTAGAAATGTAAAGTTAATTTTTTATAAATAATAAGAAACAGCTAAATAGCTGAATTTAGCTAAGTTTCTGCAAAGAAAACAAAGATAAACTTACATTTGTTTCTTTTTTATGTATGATCTTGTTTCAATAATAAATGTGGAATTAGTTACTCAATCCTAATGAGTATCGATGCGCTCAGTTTGTCAATACAAAAGTAGTAATTGTTGGCATGACTATTACTCATTACACAAAACAATTAAATATACTAGTCTCGCCGTGACTTAAAAATGGCTCATACTTTGTTAAAGTAATAATCATGTGTGGATTAATATTTATGTATGTTTGCATGCTGAAGTAAATGTAACAATATGAAATAAGAAATGAGTGACTGTATAATATATAATCAATAAGCAATGAGCAATATATGTCTTTTATTTTTCTTATCAAAACCTGTTGCTGTTTAGTACAATAATGAGTAATCATCTTTGATTAATTTTATGTTGAGAAATATAACTTTAAAAAAACAATTAAAGGAGTTGGAGCAAAAAGAGTTTATGTACAACATTATGACTTTGAGTAATCTCTCTAAAGCGGTGTTTTTTCAAATTCAATAAAGAAAAAACATTTTTAAATTCACACTACCGTATTAGCCTGAATATAACACAGCCTCAAATATAATGCAACCTATACTTTGGGAAGCAGGAATGAAAAATTCAAATATCATTATTTTGAGCATAAAACACCCAATGAGATTACACTTTATTAATATATTTTTAATTATTAATAATGCTTTCAAGTATTTAGACTTCCTGCCCTGACTTGTCTTTGATGCATTAAAGACCAAATGAAGACTTTCTCAGCATTTTGGCCTTTTTTTAAATAAAAATATTGATACTGGTTGCCTCTAAATTCTATTGGTTGTTCTAGGCAATTAGTCTAGCTTCCTTTATCATTTACAAGAAGGTACACAACCAGTCACTTTGACTTCATTATTTTTTATAAAGTTACCTGGCACTTATTCGTCAATTAATCCCCATCCTGGATATTAATATATCATCCTGACGTATGATTTCAATTTCCATGTGGACATGCACATTTGAGGTTAGAATCAGTTAGTCAAATTTTAATTTTGCAAAATATTTCAGTTATATTTACAATTTAAGTTTTTTTTTTAAAAACGTTAAACACGTTTTAACCTGTTAAGAAGCACTTACATATTTAAGTGACCCATAAATTTTATTGCCTGCTTGGCTTGTGATACTAGTTACCTGCAGGGTATATATAGCATGCCAGGTGGATTTCTGGCACTTTATATTCTTGTTGCATAAAACAGCGTGTCATGTGTTACGTCGGTGAGATTAAAAATACTATATAAAAAATCCTGCCTATTCACAGTTTAGTTCCGTCCTCCCCAATACATAATTTAACTTATTTAGTAAATATTCAATTAGAAACTTACAGCCTTCTTCATCATCTGAATCCTCATCACTATCTTCAACAACTTCCCAACCTGGGTGCATTTCCAGCCATTGTTGAAGTTGACTAAGTAATGGAGCTTCTTCCCCAGTTAATACTTTTCCAGTAGCAGATTCCATTACAGTTACTGGTTTATCAGATCCTTGAGAACCCTCATCATCAATTTCAATGCCATCTGCCCCAATTCGCTTCTTCTTTTTCTGTAATTATACATGTTACATTATTTTAAATCAAATGTAAATATATTGATGTAGTGTGATATTTTATGGACTGTTGTGCTGTGACATCAGACTTACCTCTCGCCTTTTCTTTTCCTGCAATTTATATAAATTTAATTCACAGAAACAATAACTTTTAAGAACACAACATCGAATTGGAAAGTCTACTAATACTAATACTATGACTATCTAAGTTTGAGCATTCTAAAAAAGAATGGTAAAAATATACCTTCTTTCGTTTTTCTTCTTCCTGTTGTTTTCTTTTCTGTTCTACTTTGTGTTGCTTTACCATCTCGGTCAAATTAGATATATATTCATCAGTTTGTGACAGCAAGAAAGCAAGACGTTTATCTTTCTTTTGATCAATAAGTTTACGATAACCTTCTTCATCTTCTGCCATTAAACGCCGCATACGTTCCTTTTCAATCCTCTCCTGTTCTTTCTTCTGTTCCCTTTCAGCATTCGCATGATAATTCATAACAGCCTTATTTAATCTCGCCAACTTAGCTTGATTATTTCTATGGAAATCTTTAAAGTCTTTGCCATGTTGTAGAACAGATCCCAAAAATTCTTGATGTTTCTGTCTACGTTTGCGCTCGGCCTCAAGCTTTTGTTGTTTCTCAAGTTTTTCAGTAGCTCTGGCTTCACGTAATCCTTGCCGTTTAGTGCGTTTGTATGCTTTCACATTAACGGCTGTTTCTAATGTTGTATCTTTGCGAGTGCATGCTATTATTTCACTACGTAGTTGACGTTGAAAATTTAAGCATCTTAAGGCACGAAGTTCTATTTGAGCTTGTAATCTGAGATCTTCAGGCATATTGGTTGGAAGATTACATAATTGATCCATTCTTGCTTGTATTCTCGCAGCAACTCTGTAAATTAAAAATGAAAAAAGTTATATTTATACTAAATTGAGTAGCTTTGTATAAGTTATTAATAAAAATAGAAGTTCTGTTAAATAGCCAAAGGTTTACAGTTTATTAATTTACTTTTAAAAATTAAAAACGAATAATTTAAAAATTTGTAATATAGATTGAAGAAGAGAATTTGATTAGTATACATACAGGGAGTCCCAAGTTGTCCGTTCCCCATTGCTAACTTTGTTATTATTAAAGTTACAACTTCGGTTAAAGGAAAGTAGTAGTATTTTCATTGCAGATTTTAATGGTTAAAATAGGAAAACAATTGAATAACTATTTTATGAGATATTCACAAAAATTATTTTTTTTAAATGAGACACGCTATAGATGTCAACATATTTTGAAAGCAAAAATTCTGAACAAAAAATTGTTAATGCATTTCTATTTTAACTAATTAGTGCATAGACAAAATTGCTCTATTTTTATTTATTTTTTTATGTAAATGTAAATGAGTTTATTATGGACAAAAGAACATAATTTTTCTTTGTAATAAAAAATTTAATTAATTGTTTATTAGTTACAGCCCGTCAGAGCCTGTATGCATGAATAAACAATTTGTTATCGGTGGTGTCAGAAGTAGCTTTGTCTTGTTTGCTTAGTGTCATAGGTATTTTGGAAAAGAGTAACCTACAAACCTTCTAAAATAGTTTGTGGAGATTAGCTTTCATCAGTAACCAAGCAATAGAAATTCGGACATTTAGTAAATATGCAAATATTGGCCAGTACCACTTTCTTTAGCGAATACATCTATAGAAAGTTAGAAAAAAATCCATTTTATCAAAACCACCCATATATTTGTGATAATCTGAGATAACTTTTGCCCAATAGAAACTTTTGTGTGATTTTGTTGTTCTATCCATCCTATGTGCTGATAGAATTTCATTTATGTTTGTGCTCACCAAAAGAATTACATTGCAAATTTGAAGCTAATTAATTTAAATTATCATTGAAAATAAAACTATAGACACTTTGTTCCTGGTCTCCCAATAATTTTGATTACAAAATACACATTTTTTGGCTCTATTTTCTCAAATAATTTCAGTTGGACAAATACTGGTAATTCCTAAGTGAGTGAATAGTTTGACTTAGGTGAAGTAATTGTTCATATATGTTTTTACCCATTATTTGAAAGTGCTTTGTTCTAGTAACTTCAAAACAACATCTACTGGACCAAACTCTGTTTTCAATGTTGCGCTATGCATAATGTTCCCTAAAAGGGACGCAATATATAAAATGATATAAAAGGCAAACTAATCACAAATTTTATTTTGAATATGTACACATAGATTGTATACACATCTAAGTAAATAAATATATTATAAATTATTTTTCTTCATTAGAGTTTAATTATTGTAATTGTATTTGCATCGGTCATTTTTCAAGAATCATACCGCTGCATACAAAAACAACTTTTTATCCCATCTTAATATGTATTCTGTATTAATTTTTATAAAATATATTTTTTAGTTCAACTATTTTTACACCGATTATGAAAGATTCAATACATTCCGATGTAAGAACGAAAAAAGAAATGTTAACAAAAATTGCATCATTGCATAAAAGGAAATCAACATATACATAGTCACGCAAAAGAACAACTAAAAACAAGTTTATGACTACAATCACGGTAACAATTAATACCGCTTAAGGCATCGAGGGTTAAAGTTAGAGAGAATATAATTTGTTCATTTAATAATTATTGTTTTGTTTTCAAAATATGTTAACATATATAGTGTCCCATTTAAACAAATGTTATTTTTGTGAATATCCCATAAACTAGTTACTCAAAATTTGCAATCAAAATACTACTACTATGCTAATTTAACCAATGTTGTAACTTCGATAATAACAAAGATAGTAATGTTGAACCGATAATTTTGGACACCCTATATAGTCCATTCATTTTAACTTTGATCTGACGTCACTATTTATGTTCATACAAATCAAGTTGATACTACTTAGTCAAATCAAATTCTGTGACCTTGAATACCAATATTGAGGTCACTGATGGAAAACAAATTTTAAATTTAGCGCTAAGCATTAGATTTAATATATGTTTGACATATATATATATATATA
>JARJEC010040174.1:0-47729 GCA_030264575.1 Tachinus sp. AB-2021 | reverse complement strand
ATTTTGTCATTTAAAATATCGTATTTTGTTGGGATATATATATATATATATATATATATATATCCCAACAAAATTGACGATATTTTAAATGACAAAATATTCCTTTATTTACTTTATCATTATATAAAGGAATATTTTGTCATTTATATTCAAAATATCGTCAATTTTGTTGGGATACATCACTTCTCGGCACACTGCACTTCTCACCATAATAATTCTACAATTTTTAATTTATTTGAATGGAACCATTTAAACTTCCGGCGTCCCCCACCCTACATGTGACACTACTACTGCAGGTAGCAATGTCCAGAACTAAACAGCATGGTTTATAAGAAATACATAGATGTTACTCATCTATATAATATAGTTTATCATATATCATATCATATGTTCAGTTCTTTTCCATCTGTCAGTCAACACATGTTTATTGTACACAAGTGTTCTCAATAAAATTAGATTATTGTTTAGTGATCGGCCAAGATTCAGTCACTGTGTTGGCCAGTTTCGGCCTTTTTGCTGGTCTTGCCACAGTTTCGGTTTTGGCTAAAAATTGTCCGAAACTTTGGCTAGGCCGAAACTATTGTTGGTATAAAAAATATTTCTTGAAAAGACTATTTCAGGCAAATATTTGCAAAATTTGAAAATCCATAAAAAATATTGTTTCTATTGATTTTGTATATATATATATATATATATTGTTTTAAAAGGAATTACTAATATTATCAGATTATATTTTTTGCTTATCATTATTACAAAAATGGCATAATTTCTTCTTTATTATTTTTGCCTGTAAACTATTTCAATCATTTTAATTTTTATCCTTTCATACTGCGCACTTCTTTTTAATGTAGTTCAAATGTCATACTATATAGTAGCCACTTCATTTTTACTGTTTGAAAAACTTGAAATGCGGCCGGTAATTTTGAATACTTTCATACAGGGCACTTCGTTTAAATGTAGTTCAAACGTAATTCAAGTAGACAGTTCATTGTCATGACTTAAAATGCGGACGGTTTTTTTAAATACTTTTATAAAAGACACTTCACTATTTTCAATACTTTTATACTGAGCACTTCATTTTAATGTAGCTGAAAGGTCATACTAGTAACCAGTTTATTTTTATCAATTTGAAAAATATAAAATGCAGCCGGTAGTTTTAAATAATGTCATACTGGACACATCATTTTTATGTAGTTCAAAGGTCATACTAGTAGCCAGTTTATTGTTATCAATTTGAAAACTTTAAAATGCAACCAGTTATTTTTAATACTTTTATATAAGGCACTTCATTTTAATGTAGTTCAAATGCCATAGTAGAGCCAGTTCATTTTCATCAATTTGAAAAATTTTAAATGCGAGATTTGCAAATATTTGTCTAATTTATATAATTTATTTATTTATTATCAAAATAATTTTGTACAAACCTATACCAAATTTAAAAAATAAAATGATCCTTAATAAATTAAAGTAAGTATTTTATAATTATTTGATTTAGTGGAATAATCTGTTACAAAGCTAGGAGAAACACTAGATACTATCTAGTGGTGTGGTCAGTGTTAATTTAACTATATTTTAACTTATCAAATACATAAGTTTCCGTTTTGATTGGGGTTTCAGCCAAAACTACAGGAGGTACCGAATATTTGGTTACGTTTTCGGTTTCGGCTAACAATCATGTTTCGGTCGGACACAATTATTGTTATTAACCATTTCAAAATAAATTGAAAAGGTTATGGGACAGATAACGATCGAATAAAATAAATGGATAAATACAGGGTGCTTCTCAACCTATTGACAAAATCTTGAGAAATTATTGCTAAAGGCAGCAAATGACTAATTATGAAAAAAATCTAATAAAATATTAGTACTTTTCAATTAGTCGGTAAAAAAAACTACTAAAATGTAAAAAAAACTTAGAAATGTATTTTTAACAGAAAACAACTTATTTACGTGCATTATTTTAATCATAGCAATTGTTCAAAGTTTTTTTCATTACAGATTTGAGCTTGCCGAATCCATGAGCCCCTCAAACTACTAATGGAAATTTAAAACAAATTTGATTTTTGCGCAATTGTTTTTTTTAATATAAAAATAAACACCAAGCTAACTTGATTTTTACAAAAAATAATATTTATAAAAAATATATACTAAGCAATCTTGATTTCTACACAAATAATTATAATGTGCATTATTGTGTCGTTCAGTTAAACTTTTTGTTAAATAACCTGTTTTAGTTTTAAGCCTGGTAACTAGTGTAACAGTTTTTTTTGTTAGTTAAGACGATTTTTGCTTTTTAAGAAATATTGTTTAAAATTGTTATAAATAGTAGTATGCGTCGCCATAATGGCATTCAGTCATCAGTTCTCTTCTGTCTGTTATGTTCGTTGTACAAAAGTTTGTTTTCAATAAAATTATATTATTGTTATTGTCAGTATGAAAGCTAATGAATAATTACAATTTATAACAAAAAGTGATTAAAAAATTTGATTCTACAAATCCTCTTTACGTGCATTGCCAATAGATCACAAGCTTGGAATTCTTTCATCCTGCTTCTAAATTGTCTTTTTTGCTTCAAAACTGCTTGCAATTGCTAGTTGTAAGCACCAATTAATAAACAATTGATATTAGTTTATGTAGTAACCTAACTTAATTAGGTAAGTTGGCAAATCTAAGTAAACAATTGAAAATTTTGATTACTTTAGCATTTAAAAACTACTTCCAGATATTTTTTAACCATTCTGGGCTTTAAATTTTCCAGTTTTTAAAATGCATTTTGAACTTCTGAAACCTCTATTTTTAGTGGATCAACATCATTAAAGTCTTTGTTCTGATTACTAACTACAAATTAGTTTTAATTGTTTTGATAACTATGCAGCGCTAGAGAATGACTGATATACAGATAGACAGATGAGACTGTATATAATGTATTGTATAAACATATTAAACGACGTCACAGACTATAATTATAACTAATACATTTAAAAAATCATACAGATTAAAAAACATATATTATACCTAAACATAAAAATAGGTAAAGTATCCACTTTAAATTCGTGAGTTTTCTTTTCTATAATAATTGCCTTTTGAGCTTCAAAACCGCCATTTTTGGTCATCAACTACAAAACAATTGTGTTTGTGTACTACTATCCACAAATTATTTTTAGCTGTCTTTACAATTACGTCATGCATTTAAATTGTATTTTGAGCTTTAAACCTGCAGTTTTTGGTTACCAAGTACAAAACAGTTAAAGGTTTGCACCGATTCCTATTTACAAATTATGAATTGCAAATGAATGCAAGCTATATAGTGTAAGTGCTAGAGACGTCGCAAAAAAGTTGATTTTAGTTTGACTAACTTTTAGATTTTTCCTTTTTTTATTGAAGTTAGAAAGGTGTGCGGGGGTTGTCTTGTGCTAATTTTACGAGATTAGTTTATTGGTAACAAAAAAATATTTTTTGATTCCGAGGAAAAAGTGTTTTTTTTAATCAGTCCATATGGCTCCTATTTGGTTTATTTCTAAAGTTGGTGGCCGAGCTTAAAAAGTAATTTTTTTGAAATTTTCTGCCTGTATTTTACACAAAAATGGTTTGGATAAAAGTTTTAGACCATTAAATTGTGCATCTAAATTGTTAAATAAAAATATTTTACATTTATAAACGGCAGAAATTAGATATGAAAATGTCGAAATCGAAATATACTCATTTATATTAAAAGCCTTGAGAAAAACAAACACATATAGATGAAGAATAAAAGCAGATGCACATAAGGATTGCAACAAAAAATCATTATGCAAGCTATCTTACTTTAGGAAGTAAAAATTTAAGTTACTATTTAAAGTTTCAAAACTATTTCAAAATGTCGCTTTTTATCTGTGTTCATTTTTATTGCCTTTTTAATAATAATTCTATTTTTATTATTAAAAAAGAAAATAAAAATAGAATTATTTAAAAAAAAGCAATAAAAATGAATATAACCTATAAATATATTCTATAAAATTAAAAATGAAAATATAAAATTTTATCTGTGCAATTTTTATTTAAATTAAACGACTTGTCCGAGCAATTTTCAAAAACATATGAATTGCAAATATTACATAATTTATACATTACTTTACAAAAGCACTGTATAATTTTGCGGCTTTTTAATTAAAATTGTCAAATATTTAAAGTAGTTATTTACGCCCAGTAAAATATTTGCCCAAAATGAGAAATCTTCATGTGCGCTGTGTAGCTGATTTACTGCACGATTGGAGTGTGCTGTTGCCATTTTTATAAACTTGGTCTTAGTAATTGTATAAATAAAACGTTGGTTATCAAGTATTAATCAATTAATATTTATTTTGAAAACATTTTGCTATTTCATTATTTAACAATTTACATCAACAATTTTAGTAAATGTTTTTTACCGATAAATAAAGGCTCTGGCAACGCAGCATCCCTTTGTCACAATCGACCAGTGGAAGAGTCCAACACCGCCATTTGCATTGTGTGTTTGTCCATCTTTTGTTGTGTTTACATTAGAAGAAGTTTATTTTGTGATGGAAGTAAAGAACGATCCGAATTCGTTCGATATCAGCAAAATATGCCGAACATGTCTCGTAGAAAAAGAAGATATGCGGTCAGTTTTTATAGCTGATGAGTCGCTTGGACAAGCAATGCGACTCGCAGAAATTATTATGGGATTCACCAATGTACAGGTTATATTATCTGTTTGTTTCATTTTAAATTGTTTACTTAAAAAAAATCCATTTTTGCATTACAAAAAGTATTGCATTATATTGAGAATTTTTTAAAATTTGTTTCTAATCATTATTTATGATCAATTTATTTTATTACTAAAATAAATATCTTAAATTTTTTTATAGTATGTATAAGACCTGCTTGTTTGATAAAACTGTTACATTATAAATTTAGATTTTTTTATTTCAGAATTATTGCTAATTATTAATTATGATAATTGAATTTGTTATTTTCTTTGGTAAATAATTTATGAATCCAATGATCTATATAATAATAAAATAATGAGATAATACTAATAAATATATAATTATGCTGTAATGATTTGAAATAAACATTAACATTTACAAAAAGATTCAGTTTATCTTTTTTAATTATATGCCCGATTATATGCTAATAAGTTGACTCCGGAATTATATATACTTATTTCTATTCAATTTTATGGGTTTAAATTTATAGGAAAAATATAGATACAATTTATTATCTTCAAAAAAACCAATTGATGAGACGTTTGTGATACTGAAATCGGGAAAACATTGCAACTGTTACTATCAAAATGCATTAACCCTCCAGCAGCGGATGATTTAAAAAAATTTCTGTATAAAATTGCAGGCTATTTTTAATCGCTATTTATAATAGTTATTAGTAGAAATTGAATTATATTGTTAATGCGCGTGTAAAAGGGATTAAGTCTCAAATCATAGTTCAGAGATATTTGAAAAACAATCAATCAGATAGAATTTTACATTTTTTTTGACTTATATCCTTTTACCCACGCACTATACTAAATTCATATCCACCCTGGAGTTGAAGTGAACAAAAAAACCGCGTGATCGGTACGTGGACACAGCAACCCTGCATGGGGTCGTAAGCAAGCGGCTTGGCTGCTCAATCCATTCCATATAGCGATATGTACTATCAAAATGTCAAAATATGCACTATCAAAAAAGAAAACAACTTAGTTTGAGATCAAGTTTTATTATTCAATTATTACTTGGCAAAATTAAACTGAATTTTACTATGTTCTTTGCGCTCTCTTGTAAAATAAGAGAAAGGGCAATGTGTACACTGCGATACAAAAATTTAGTTAAATTTTATTTACTCGACAGACACGGAAGACAAAAGATCCGTTCCCGACACAGAGCCGGCAGAGCACCTTGCTTTATAATAATAATAAACATTTGTGTGTGCGAATGTACACATGCACACGAGATGATGTCTTCAGGCACGCAATTCTCATGCCACAATTTGTAAATCTGACAAGTTACACATCTTGCAAAGTTTATAAATTAGTTTATTCATTTCATCTATTATTGAAATTGTGTTACATTGATAAAAAGAGGAAAGTTATAGTTGGACCTAAAAGCAGTATTGGACAGTGCAGAACGAGAGAGATTATGGAAATACTTAAGAGAGAAAGGAATAAATGAGAATCTGATAAAAAGAATGGAAGAAATATATAGAGAGACAGTGAACACAGTATGGGCGAATAGAGAAAAGAGTGAAAGTTTTGAATGACAAAAGGAGTGAGACAGGGATGCCCTCTGAGCTGTCTTGTTTGTGGCATACATAGCAGACGTATAGAAGAAGCTGAGTGCAGCGCAAGCAGAAGGAATTGTAGTGGGCAGAGTAAACAAATATTACAGTAAAAACTCTTTTTTTGCTTGTTGTAGGTGTCCGCTTAAAAGTAAGTTAAATACACAAATCTATGCCGGTGCATTCAAAACTGTTTGAAATAGGAGTTGTCTGCAACTAGAGATTTTATTGTACAACATTTCTATGACATTACTAAATCTAATTCAAGACCTAACAGCCATTTAAACTCCCTTTTTAAAAATAATGATGTTTGGGAAAGGAGAGATTAGGCGACAAAAAGAGGATTTAAAATAGTAAGGGCAAGAGCTTGAGGAAGTGAAAAAGAAAAACATTTTGGTTTTCTTATGAGTATGAATAATAGTGAAAATAGGCATATAAAAAGCAAAGAAAGTAAATAAGTTGGACTGGAAAATTTGAATGCATCAAAATAAAATTTATGTTTGATAGCTTAGTAAGAAGTATATTACTATATGGGGCAGAAATGTGGGGATAGAAAGAGCAGGAAATGTTATAATCGATACAAGCAAAGTACAAAGTGCATGAGGAAATAAAAAAGGATAAATGAAGAGTGAATGCAGGAAAGAGAGCCATGAAGTATGGAGAAAGACTGAGACAGAGAAGTGAATGTATAATGTTACAAGAATGTCAGATTCGAGAAAATGAAATGCAAAAATGATAAAATTGGAAAAAGTAGGGACAGATATTACAATCGGAATTAATAAGTCAGCGAGGAAGAAAGAGCAAATCGAATAACATGGACCTAAATTATGGAAAGAGATAGAGATATGCAAGTCGATGAATCTAAGTACAATGCAAAATATGCATCTATAAAAGAAACAGCATTGCCATTATACTTACAGAATAGCAGATATGGTATAAAGAAAGAAAAATGATTGCAAGATTTAGATGTGGGAATGAAGAAAGTGTGTCCAAATACTGGCTAAACGAAGAGGAGAAAGTGAATAAGATGTGTGGAGATGCCATGGAAACTGTAGAAAATAGTGTGGAGATGCTATGGAAACTATAGAACATATACTGAAAGAATGTGATGAGATGAGAAAAGAACAAATCCAGAAAAGAATGAAGATGTACTGAAAAAGGACTAGAATAGATGAGGGCAGTACAACAACTGCAAGTGTAATTTAGTTAGTTGTGTTGTATAACTATAGAATGTATTTTTGTTTTTTTTTGTAAAGAATGTATTTACTTTATTAATTTTTGTGTCGAAAGGCATGTAAAGTAAACGATATTATACCAAAATTTGTTGAAATTGATTTATATGTAAAATGGACTAATAAATAAAAATTTGTAAAAATAGACCGGTTGTTAAAATTACAAAATTTGGTGTTATTTCCGGTTAAAACGGAAATGATATTTTTCAAGATTTTAAGTTCAGAAGCTAATGAAATTGTTATTGGACGCACATTATATTTACTTTGGTAGGCTGTAATAAATACTAAATAATAAAATACATTCTACTTATCAACAGTTTTTAAAATAAGCAAATTGGTTGATCTCAGTATTACATTGGTAAAAGCATGTGTTATTATCAGAAATAGAGAAAACATAACCTTTGGCAGATATGTGTTTTGTTGATCTTTTTGGTTATATATTTTTTATGGAAAATATCCTCTAAAATGCAATCGAATTTGCTGCAGCCATCTGTTGGTGTGTTTTTAACTATATTGAGTTGTTTCCTAAAAGCGAAAACCATTAGATGTTGCTGATTTTTGCCTATTAATATAACTACCTGGTGAATTTTATATATAACATTTTTTATCCCTTTTTTGCGCCTAATGGGATATATATGTCCCATCATGAGTTTTTAATGCTGTGTGTCCAAACTATCGTATATATTATTATGAACTGTGTCCACTTTGTTGCTACAATGGATATCAACACTTTTTTACGCTTCAGACATAAAAAATATGTGTAATAGTTTTGTTTGGAAATTTATCTGCTTGATCCGTAGTTGTAAGACTAGTGTAATGCCTGGTGAGACACAATAGTGACTAATGGGACATATAATATAAATATGTTATCGGACATAATATGTCCCAAGTCAAATATATTGCTAGCACTTCAAAACTTGAACATGTTATTTACAAGTATGTATAAAATCACAATATAAAAAAATTTAATATTTTCATTATTGAAAAGTCGTCGCGAAAAGGTTAAGGTGGTAATATGTGCTGGTTGGTTAATTCATAATTTGTATAGTTGTCAAGATATCTGATTTATAAGAAGGATAGTGATTCACTATCACATTTTTTTAATATTTCCAATTTATCTTTATGCGGATTACTATTTTTATGTCGATTTTATTCAAAAGTTTTAATTTTCCTACATTTTGTTTAGTTGACCTCAGTTGGCATAGATTGTTTGCAATGCCGAGTTTGATTTCCATGTAACGCGTGGTTGTTTAGGAGTCGTTTTATATATAAAGAAATTCTAATAGAAAAAAAAACATTGTCCTAAGCTAATGATCTAGATTATTAAAGCCAAAATGAAAAAGCTGTGTTTAATCGATGAAAATCAAATAAAATACTATTTTTAATATTACTTCAAAATGTCAACTCAAAATAATATAGAACTACTTTAATCAAAAGAATTCTTTGTGACAATAGTAGGTTAATTTGCTAAAATCCCAAACTAATCAATTTTTTGAGAAAATATTTTTCTAAATATATATATTATATCTAAATGAATTTTTAAAATTATAGAGGGTGTAAATTAATTGGCGAATAAACACTGGGTAACTTTGAAGATCGTGCCAAAAGAAAACAAAAATCTTTTTCAAAATCAATTCTAAAATGCTGAGAATTTTTTTGTTTTTTAATATTAATTGTTTATAAATATATTAATTAATTTGCTCATTTTATTAACCCTTAACTGGTCCAATACTTCATTTGTTCGAACAGGTTAACTTGTTGAGTTGATGTAAGAAAGTGTTGAGCAAACTACGAAATGTACAAAATTTAATTTTCTTCATTTTTTTTTAACTTATGTCTAACTTAGCTTTTTAATTACTGCTTATAGATCGAAAATAATGATGGTCTTCCAACTTTACTATGTCTTCAATGTGCACACCAAGCAAGTCAGTGTCTGCAATTTAAGCAGCTCTGTGAACAATCGGACACCAATTTACGCCAATACTTAGGCAAACCTTTAAATTCTAAGCCATGCAAACAAGAAACAGAAAACCAACAAAACAATGATATCTATAGCAACTCTATTTTTCTTGATAATTTTGGTCTTGATGATTCATCAAATGACAGTGATGATGATGACGATTTCAAAATATCAGAATTTGATTTAATTGACAAGACAGTGGATCCAGGTGATGAAAAAGCAATTGCTCAAAGACAGTTATTAAAAGCTGCCAAAATGCAAAAGAGCAAGTCTTCCAAGAAAAAAATGTTAGCAAAAAACGGGAACAAAATGAATTCGAAGAAATTGAAACGTAACACAAACCAGTGTAATGCTTGTAAAAAACAGTTCATTAATTTGAAATCATTTAGAAAACATCTAAGAACGCACATAGAAGATCGTCCATATAAATGTAAATTATGTCCACGGGGTTTCACCGAAGAAAACTATCTTAATAATCATATGCGAACTCACATTCCCGATGATCAAAAACCGCATGAATGTAAAATTTGTAAAAAACGGTTTATACATACAACCTTGTTAAATAAGCATCTATTAAAACATTCTGGAGAAAAACCATTTGTTTGTAAGATATGCAATAAAGGTTGTTATGCAGAAAACAGTTTGTTGAAGCATATGAAGATACATGAGAAAAAAGAAGGAGATCCCGCGTTACTTAAGCATATATGTGATTATTGTAAGAGTGAATTTCCAGATGCAGCTACATTGGCTGTACATATTAAGCAGCACACAGGGGATAGACCATTTTTATGCAATATGTGCGGAAAATGCTTTCCACAGAGGTTTAATCTTGAATTGCATCTTCGAACTCATACAGGTAATAAATTGTAGCCTATAGTTTTAACAATTAGTTATTACTGAAATTTTAGGTGAGCGACCATTTACTTGTGAAGTTTGTAAAAATGGTTATGTATCTAAAGCAAGTCTGAAAATTCATATGAGAACACATACAAATGAGCGTCCATTTGTGTGTGATTTTTGCGGCAAAGCATTTAGACAATCTGGTGATTTAACAAGTCATAAACGTCTTCATGGAACTGAAAAACCAATTGAGTGTTCTGTATGCCAAAAAAGGTAAAATTTATAATATATAAATATTTTTAACAAATGTCAAAAAAGAAGAGTTTATGGATTACCATCAATACACAAACTACAGCATTTTTTAAAAACATTTTTTTGTTTCACCAATAACTGAAAAACCGTGCAAAAAGTTTTTTTTTCACTGGTAACAGAAACATTTTTTTTTGTTTACATAATTTCTTTTTTTGCTGTTGTAAAAAAAATATTGTTTGTATTTTGTGGCAAAATTCGTGCTTAATGGCGTGTTCGACTGTATTTGTTGTATCGACCAAAATTAGCAATCTCACATGCCATAAAAATCACTCATTTTGCGCACTTAATACAAAAATAACTAATAAAGATTTTATTTAAGGATTGTAATTGTTTCAAATATTTATAGATTTACGACCGTAATGAAACTTAAATACCACATGAGAAATCATACAGGGGAACGACCATACGTTTGCACCGTTTGTGGTAGAGGATTTACTGTGAATACAATATTGCTACGGCACATGAGAGTACATTCTGGAGAAAGACCATATGTATGTGTTACTTGCGGGAAAGCATTTTCTCAGTCCAGTACTCTTAATACACATATGAAGGTATGTTAACTATCTTAATTCTTTGAAATGTTAATATAGTGCATAATACTTTAATTATTATTATTATTAAAACAAATGTCAGATAAATAAATATGTAATAAAATAAATAAAATGTCAGATTGGAGAACTACTATTCGAGATATAAATTTATACTCTTGTTTGCTTTTATAAATCACTTTGGATGGCTGGATAGCTATTCCTCATATAAACAAAAAAGGGTTGATATTGCTACTCGGCAAAGCTGTCACAAATCATTTAAAAAAATGAAATCATAAGTCAAATCACTTTTAAAATAAAAATTATTTAAATCATAAATCATAATTGCAAAATATAAATGATTTAAGTCTTAATTAATTTTTTATTACAATCATTTTGTTTAAATTTTAAATCATCTTAATTTAAAAAAAATGTATATCGAAAGTGTATTTTCAATATTTCATTTCAATAATTTTTATTTGATTTAAATCATGTTTAGAAGTCATCTTTAACTGATTTAAATCATTTTATTTGATTTAAATCTTGTTAAAACTATAAGTCAACAACAAAATTATTTAAATCAAAAGACAAATAATTTATAAAGAATGATTCAAATCAAAAAATTATTTAAATTAATAAAATGATTTAAATCTTTAGGAATCTGACAGCTCTGCTATCCGGTCAAATGACTCAAATGTCAGAAAATAGTTAATTTTATTTGTCAATTTGTTGTGGAATTTACTAAAGTATTTATGGTTATTAATGTGTGCACAGTTTTCCGTATTTTTTTTATAAGATTGTTGTTACAAGCCTGAATTTGTGTTGCTTCTTTTAAAGTTGCAGTTTGCATAGATAACCTAAACTGGTAGTTTGTTTTCATTTCTGACAATTATGCGCTGGTTTTGTCTCTGGGCATACTCCAGACCTCTCTAGTGTTATGCGTTCATTACTATCGGTTTGCGAAAGCATGTTTCATAGATCACTTTAAGTTGTTTGTTCTGTAGTGCTTGATTTAATCGACAAATTTAATATTCTAATTCATAAACTGCCATCTATTGACCAAAGCTGCAATTACAATTGATTCATTTTTCATAATTATTTGAACAAGCTTTAATTAACAAAACCTGTCATCCAAAAAGTCTCATACATCTTAAGTATTATACAGTGCTCTAACTAATGAGGCACTTTGCTACGGGATCGTGCCTCAAAAGTAATTGTCTCGCATTTTAATGTAAATAACTATTTCTTCTGTAATACAATAAAACTTTTATCCATCAACTGCAAATTGTGATTTTTTCATTTCGATAAATCAAACCTTAAAGGTATGGTGTTCATGTCATATGTAGTCGTTTGGTCTTTGTCACCATGTATAAATGCATTATTGAAGTGAAGCTTCTGAATCTTATGGTAATACAAATAAATAGTAAATACAATATTGACCCACAGTGTAAGACACTTGTCAAATTAAATTAATTTAAATCTCAATTATTTTGACAATTCTGAATAAAATATAAAATCAGAAGTTTATGCAAATTCATCACATATCTAAATATGACCATTATTAAATATCTAAATATGGGGTGAATATTAAAATCAGTTTATGATGAGTTTTAAGCAAATTTTTGTGTGATAAATGAAATTAAACGGAATTCATTATTTATCATATTGTGAAGCATTAATTTTAACATTTATTGTTTTTGAGAAACATAGTTCTTAAAAATTAAAAAAAAAACAAGCATCAGAAAGAAAGGAAAATTTTAGAAATTGTATCTATTTGGGGATACTATGCTGTTGTCTCACTACGAGGGGTCGTTGGCAATTTTGAAATGTTACATTAGAACCATTATTCTTTATTGCTGGTTTTGATTCCAAGGACAAAAATATGTAACTTTGGAATTTAATACAATTCTGGTTGTGTGATAAATGGCATTACAAGGACCATTTTTGAAGTCAATTTTGTTTTTTGGCGCTTAACAAGGCTATCTTTCATTTAACAAAAAAAGTGTTAAATACAAAGGATACATATTTTTTTATAGATTCTGAAATGGGTTTTTTTTAAGATTTCAATGTTGCCCTACCTGGCGAAGAAAACTAATGCATTGAATTGCATAAATTTGTTTTTCCACTTTTGTTGTAAAATTACAGGTTTTAATCATGCAAGTGAGTGTTAAAATACGTAATCAAATCACATGTGGAATAAAGTGTACATTGGTTTGTATACATGGTTGCCAATTAAATGGTTTTGAACATATTTTTGAAAAATATGGTTTATGGTCAGAAGCACTGACCATACTGGAAAAAATATACTGAACCTCCCATAAATACAAATTATGGTTGTATGCAATTATTAAGCAATTATTTTCCAAATAGACCATATTATGGTCTATTTGGAAAATAATGTATGGTCTTTGCATTTTTCAAATGACAACTCAGGTGGTACACGTTACACATTTGATGGTTGACATGTACTTTGATTATAATAAATTTTATTGCTCTTGTGCATAAATATTGAAATTTTGTATTGTGAAAGTAAAAACGATAGTGAAGATATACTATTTCCACTATCGTTTCTAATATTCTACAGGAATCAACCATTGCCTAGTTGGATATACATACTACATTCGAGAATGAGAGAACAATATGAAAATCAATACAAAGTTTTTATGATTTGGTGTAATGAAAATAAAGAAAAGAAGTATTGGAAAACATTTTGCTTAAATATTTTGCACAGAAAACTAAGAAATACAAACATTTGACATTATGGTCATCTGCTCCATGCATAAACCTCCAGTAGTCTTGCGGATGACGGGTGTCGTCCACTAGTGTTAAAATTGCCACAGTTTTGTTTTAAAGTTACTTACAAGGTTGCGTATTTCAGTACCTTCTTAAAATATAATAACCAACATAAAATGTATATATGTAATGTTGATAATGTGCATAGTTTTTAAAATAATTAAGCTTTTTTGTCCTGGATGACGATTGCCATTCACATGACTGCTTGTGTTATAAAAGGCAGCGCGACTACTCGAGGGTTAGAGCCATAATACATAACTTCCATATTAATATGTGTACTAAATTGATTGCCTTTTTAAAACAAAAATATGTAATAATAATTATAATAAAAGTTATTCAATTTATCAATTCTTTAATTATGAAACTTTAAAAAATCAGGTTTAGCACATGTGAGCAATTATTTAATCACTCGTCTGGTTTTGAACCTCGCATTTGGCACTCTCACTCAACATCCAGACTCGTGATTAAATTACTCATTTGGTCACTTGTACTAAAAATAGCTATTATTGCGTTTTTAGCTACTCATGCTGATTGAACAATGATAAGAGCGATAATAACTATTCATGAATAGTTAATGTCAGGTTTATGCAATTCAGTGTATTAGTTTTCTTTGCTTTGCTTTTATTGCTGTTGTTATTGTTTATTTTCACTCAACATAAACGTACCGCAGCTCTTTTGCTTTCGTTTATTGTTGGTATTTCTGCTACACCAAAGTGTTTAATGAAAAATTAGATTTTTTCTAATTGGTGAACAAATTTTAACAATCCCACTTGTTTAAATAACTAATAAAGAACCAATCAACTATGTTTAAAACGATATGTTTCTTATTTTAGCAGATATAAGATGAATAGTAAAAAACAACCACAAATAATAATAACTAAAATTAAAATTAATTACTTAAAGGCACTGCAACCACACTAATCTATATCTAAACAGATTAGTGTAGTTGCAGTGCAATGGTGTATTTCAGTTCTTTTGTAATAAAATTTGGTCGTTCGCATAGAGATTAGTGTTTCAGTATAGTAAAAATACACTGACAGAACTTGTCATAGCATAACCGCTAAAAGTCATGTCAAATTTAAATAATCATGTACAGCACTGAAACACACTGTTAAAATTTCTGAAATTTTTTTTATTGATTTCAATCAAATTCATTACTTATTTTTAACGAATAATAAAATTTCTTTCGAGATTTAAAGTATATTGACAAATATGGTGATTTCTGTATTACCGACAGTAGCGTTGTATCGGTCGGATCATATTCTATTTGCCTGAATTATTATGAATCTAGAATAACGTATTATTTATATCACTTAATAAACGATTTTTCCAAATGAAATAATAAATCTATTTTTTATCAAAAAATGCAAATGCGAGGTTTCACTGATAATAAGAACATGAAGAATGCAATACTTTGAAGCTTGATAATTTTACATAAATATTTTCAGGTACATGCACCATCACCAAAATATCAAGTGGTTGAACAACAGCAACAGCAGCAGCAGCAACAACAGCAACAGCAGCAACAACAACAGCAGCAGCAAAGACTAGCAAAATTCCATCAACAACCTGATCAAAAATATCATTCACAACCAAACCAAAGTAATCGTTTAATGCAGTCCGATAGTCGAATGCAAATGCAGACTGAACCTCCTCGTATGATGCAGCAAGATACAGCTCGCATGATCTCAAATGATGGTTCAAGAATTTTAAATGATGGTACAAGATTACTAGACAACACACACATGTTGACTGTCCCTGATAATCGAATAAACGAGTACAAATTAGCAGAAGAAGCAAAGTTCTTGGATCGTAATTTACTAACGAATGACAACACTAGACTTCTTGTAAATGTGACTGAACCGCCAAGATTGCTTGTTAACGATGGAAGACTTTTAACCAATGATAATCGATTAATATCTAATGATAACACTAGATTATTAACAAATGTTAATGATAATTCACGATTGCTAACAAATGTGGAAAATACAAGAATATTAGCAGATAAATATCTCTCTAATTATGATCCATATCATCGTGGTCATTTATGAATACAAATAATTTTCTCAAATAATTGTATATATTTGCTCCATGGTTTTTATAACAATATCAGTATTTATGTATATATTTTATTGCCATTTATAAGCTTTAATTTTTTAATTTACATTAAGAGTATAAAAATAAAAAATTTCAATTCAATCTTTATATTTTTTTATAAAGATTACTAATATACCTGTAAAAATCAAAATATGTAAACTAAAATTTTATTAAAAAAATAAAATATCAAAATCTTCTATATCATTGTGGCACTTTTTTGACTGAACTGATTTTTGACGTTGCAACAAATACACAGTGATTTAAAATAGATGTAAAAAACTTTACTATCTTATTTGGGATGTTATGTTGCTGAAAGAAAAAGGAGAGAAAATGTAAAATCGATGAGTGGTTTATAATGATTAATCAAAATTTAATTAAAAAAATTATAAATTGTAAAAGGGCTTTGCTTTCAAGCTATCAACCGTGCACGTTACGTGTATCATGTATCAAACACATACACTGTTTTCACAAAATATCAGTTTTGCTAAAATGGCGTAGATCTGAGGACTTATACTTGATCCATGAATGTGAATGGGTGAAATGCGTAGATGTTTTTAACAACGTATTCTCAACTACTCATCGAAATGCATTTTGTAAACATGCGATGCACAATATAGCAAAATCTACTTTTTAAATTCAGTTAACTTCATTATTAATATCAAATCAATTAATAATAAGCGAATTTTCTCAACTTACTATGTTAAGGTGGTTACAATCATTACAGTTACTAATGCATTTTCGTGAGTTGTGGTTATTGAGGACAAGTGTTATATTCAATATTTGATGTCCGAATATGTGGAATTCAACAATATTCATTCTGAAAATTATAAAATTAAAACACCACAAATATAAGAAAAGTATATTTTTATCTTATTCACAAACCATATATACATTTTGTCATCTATGTGTCATTATTAATGATAATGATACATATATTTGTGTAGTTTTAATTTTATAAATTTCAGAATGAAGAGAAGTGTTATGACATCACTTATATACGACATCAACTCTTGTTAGGATTTACCCTACGTGCAAAGTAGGTTAGGTTAGTGGTGGTTAGTGTACTTAAAAGATGGGGGTATTCAACTGATCTAACCATACCTACATTTAACCATAGTATGTTTCAAATAATCGCTTAATAAAAGAAACATCTGAATCATCTGAAAATTTACTATAAACCGTGCGACATGGTAATGCAATGCGAATGGGTCTGCACCACTCGCTACAATACGAATGTTGTAATTGGTATTGGTATTTCATATTTAACGAATGGAATATATTTTAGTCATCTTCGCATTGTATATGAATAACTTTTACGAATTCAAATGGTTAAGAATAGAGGCCCTGGCGGCTCCGAGATCTTTATATAGGCTAATTTTAGGTGCGGTCGGTTATTCTGCACCTTTTTTTGCAACAAACGCTTTTCGAAAATGTTTGATAACACCTGTTTATTTATTATAGCTTAGCTGTTTATTTATTATAGCCAACCAACAAAAATAGTTAGCACGTAAACATCACTCGATAAGAACGTGCACAGAGGAGGGTCTCAACATTTGAGTCTGCTTTAAACAGTATGGTTTCTTTCAATGCTTAGGAGCTTATTTGTATGCTTTGAAATATTTTGTAATTACCATAAACCTCATAAACGTTGAGCTGTGTAATATTGCTGTTTGAGCGAAACGAGATTATTTGGTTAAAATTTTATTTGAAGAACCAATAGCCAACTGACTGGTTTGCACGTGGTTTTATTGCTCCACGGTTTGGCTGGCTTCGGTATACTTGCATTCATTTTCATTATGGGAGAAGTGAACACTGAACCATAAGTTACTGATAAGACCATCGACCAGATATTGATAATTCCCGGATGTTGTAGGGTGCCAAAGTGATAATGACAAAACCGAAGGTTACTGATAAGGCTGCCAATAAGGTTGACTTGGTACAGCAAGGTCGTCTAATAAGGCTCAAGGTCGGCCCAACTGAGAGTATAATTGCCTTGAAGAACATTTACATTTTACTATTCAATTTTAAATTAAAATATTAAAATGTATGTTCTGTTATGTATACAACATGTAAAGTAGATTTGATTGAATTTACTATTCCAGTGCAAACCTATATCAATTTCAATTTCCCGCCGTTCTCTAAAGTCTAAATCTTTTACGCCATTAGTGGTGTTTTTTGTACTAAAATATTTCGTACTAGTAACAAAATGAAAAATATTTGTGTTGTAATAAAATAACCTATCTTAGTACTAAAATAGATTTTTTTTTTAAATATAAAAATTTTTATTGCGGCATTCTGGAAATGCTTTTCATTCAATGATAAAATAACAGTGCCTAATTGCAATAAACTACGCACCGTTATTTCAGCAAAATTATTACATTTTTCCAAGTCGTTTATATTTTTATCAAACTCTGGAAACAGGGAGCTGGATCTAGCTCAGATCCAGAGATCTCCGATCTAATCATCTGGAGCTCCTCTGTGAAAACAACTCACTTCGGTATAGTTTGTTGCGCCCTCTTGTGTAATTACTGTAATATTATTTCTTCATTCTATTCCTATGTTCAATTATTTCAATTCTGATTCCCTTCTATTTTCATGTATTTTCTATTTTCGTCATTCTAGAAAAGTGTTAACTTAACCTACAAAGTTTGTTAGCACGCTTTTTATGTGATTATTTCTTGATATCTGCTTTAATTTAATTAAATGGGTTGGCTATTTGGGTATGGCGGCGGTAATAAGCAGCCGGATCCATCACAACCAGGGTATCCACAACCACCACCTAGTGGATCGGGGGGCGGCATCCCCAATGATCCCGGCCTGACGAAGGCTGAAAGAAAAGCAATGGAAGCTTACCGATTTGATTCTTCTGCATTGGAAAGAGCCGCAGAAGCTGCTAGAGAATTAGAGAAATCAAGTAAGTTCAGTTGTTGCAATAAAAATGTATAAATTTAAGGTTAGAATGCTGTTGCATAACATTAATAAGTAGATCAACCTTTACTGAAGGCACTAATATTTAAAGGGGTGTTTTATTATTTTTGGTAGCTAATATAATTTTCTAATATATTTTAATTCATTAGAACATGCCAAAGAAGCATTAGAATTGTCAAAATTACAAGAATCTACTAGACAACATGAATACCAAGCCAAAGTTAAAGAATATGAAGCGCACATTGCTCAATTACAAGTTGAACAGAAAAGAGCGGAGGGTGAAGAAAAGAGGAAGTATCTACAAGAAGAAACTAAACAACATCAGCAGAGAGCTGGCTATCAAGATCAGTTAGCTAGAAAACGTTATGATGATCAACTTGCTCAACAACAACGACAAAATGAAGAGAATTTAAAAAGGTTTATTGAATATTTCATTAGTATTAAATTTATTAACATCAGTAATTTTAATTTAGACAAGAAGAGTCAGTTGCCAAGCAGGAGGCTATGCGTAAAGCAACGATAGAACATGAGATGGATCTGAGACATCAGAATGAAATGAAACGTGTAGAAGCAGAATTAAAAGCTAAAGCCAAAGTGGATCGAGAAAACCGTGATTTAACTTTAGAGCAAATTAGACTAAAGGCTACTGAGAATAGGATAACTGTAATGGAAGGCATAAAGTGAGTAAATAGTTGTAAAAATTTGAAATTTAAAAAAAAGCTATGTTTTGAGTAACTTTTGGAATAAAATTTTAATTTTGTTAAGTTTTTTTTCTCATGAAATTATCTTTACAAATACAAGTCATTATATTATAGCAAATTTGTTCTTTCTTTTTTAGACAAATTATGTTGCTTTAGGAAACCAAGCAACATAATTTATCTCTCAAAAACGAAAAAATTTAATTTGTTAATCAATACATTCGTATTACCTTTGAAAACTAATAAATAATAATAATATTAATAATAATTTGGGACTTGGAAAGTATTAATTTATAATGCTGATTTAGGCAGCGGTCTTGGTTTTAAATATAGAAATAAAAACATGCTTGGAAAAGTTCAATATGCAATATAACCATTTATGCAGCTGTGGTTGTGGTTTTAGTTTTGGGCTGTGGTTTTGAGAGTTTGCAACTTCCAATTTTTTGTACTTGTAAATTATAGTCGTAAGTGGTAGTAGTGCATTGAGATATTAATTGATTAACTATATTAATAGTAAAAGCTGCTGTTTCTGTTCTTATTACATTTCAAACAATTGCAATAGAGGTTATTTATATCACTTGTCATTAATATAACAATATGCCGTGTACATGCTTATAATTCCCTGCATAAATGCAAAAACATTTTTTATGCAATAAGTCGGCATAAGAAATGAAAAAAAACTAATTTAATAATAATAATAATCCATTTATTGACTAAACATTTAATATATGTATTAAACTAAAATTTCAATATATATTTGAATACATATTAAAAGGGTCAAAAGGGCCTGGATCAGTTCTTGGCGTTTGACTAAGTTAAACATCAAAGCTAACTTCCTCCAGGTCCAGTATTACTAATATACAGTAAGACACTAATTATTCATGTTCAGCAAATATATTTGACCCATATTTTGTTCTAAAATCAATGAAACAGCCATATGTGAATCTTACCTGGTTAATACATTGGGTTATGGAATAAGTAAAACAACGTTTAAACATTTACAACTTATGTATAGGAATTGAGAGATAGACCTTGCGATCTGATGTTTATATTATGAACATCAGTTCTATATGTAATGTTCCTTGTAAGGTACAGAGGATAATTTGTAGAAATTATTTTAAGATCAAGATAATTTTATTAAGATTTTTACGAAAAGTAAATTCAATCTGGTGTTGAAGTATGTAACCTTTTCAAGTGAGAAAATTTGATATTCAACAATATTTTTATGTTTATTATGTCACTCAATTTTGACTTGCATAAAATTATTTTTTTTGTTATAAGAATAATTTTTTTTTTCTATACAAGGATAGCAACAATGATTAAGGAGTCCCTAACAAATATAAATTAATAGCGGGTATATATATTATTAAAATACAAACAAAACATTTATTGCACATTCAATTTTATAACAAATAAATTTGTGTTTCACTACGATAATGTACCATTAATATAAATGGGCATCTTGGGTTTGTTTAAACATATTGAAATTATTGTTTAATTATTTAAAAAGAAAATGTTCACACAAAAGCATTCACGTCATAAATTCATCTGTCAAACCATTACGAACGTCTATGGGATAAAAACAATAATCTAGATATTTTTAGTGTGCACCACTAAAATTCACACACCAGGAAAAACATAAAGATTGTAAAATTCCTAGATTTTTTTTGGCGTGAATTTAAAAATCCTTGATCATTATTGCTATTCCAGTATCTATCTATTTTTGGGGCCTAGTAGTGCCTCTTGCAATATCCAAACAAACATTTTAAGGTAGACTGCTTAATGAACGATTAATGATTGAAATTATATTAATAAATTAATATTGGGTGTATCATTTGGGAATATTTGAGCTGTTGGAGTTTTTATACAATTAAGTGGGATTCAAGTAGGAGTTGGGTATACATTTTTTTCCCGAAGTAGAAAAAATTATGTTTTTCCAAAAAAAAATGGTACACCCAGTTTATTTAAAAAAATCCACAATTTATAAAGTTTATCAATTAATTTAAGTAGAAATATTAAGAAAGCTTCCATAAAATAGAAAATACATAAAATGAAAACCATTTGTAAGGAAGTCTAGGTACAAAAAAGGTTGGATGTTGTAAAGCAGGTCATGTAACATGTGATGCACGCACTAATGTCATGTAACAGTGGTTTGTTAAAAATTTTTGTTCTTCGTGTTAATTTTTGTTTTATTATTGTTATTGTTTATTTAGTTATACAAAAGCTCGGAAGTTACTAACCATATATTTCTATTAATTTTATAAAATAACATATGTTATCGGAATAACGCTTTTATAGAACTGCTGGAACTGTAATTGGACAAGGTGCACAAGCTTTGTTGACAGACTGGAATAAAGTAGCCACAGCTGCAGGTGGGCTAACACTTTTGGCACTTGGTGTTTATTCAGCTAAAGGAGCAACTGGTGTCACAGCGCGCTTTGTTGAAGCTAGATTAGGTGAGTATTATTATTTAAATAACATGGTTACTAAAATACGTAAAAAGGCTATAACTTTCTAATTTTTTGTTAAATTTTTTTGTATTATACTTCATGTATCATACAAATTAATTTTTCCTTAATTTCATATTAAGAAAAAAATAATTTACCCTCATCTCCTGTAAAAGATTTATATTTTTAAGAACCAATAGCCATTTTTACTTTTCTCCTTATTTAGGAAAAGTATTGGATTCATACCAAAAATTCGAAATCGAAATTCCACGGAAATTTATGTTTTGAATGAAGGTCCATGAGTCTAAAAAAGTAGTTTAAAAACCAAAGTCTGTATGTATGTGTATATGTGTGTGAATGTGTGTGTCTGTGTGTGTCTGTGTGTGTCTGTGTGTGTCACACATAACTCAAACAGTTTTTAAGATATTGTTTTGAAATTTTTGCAAATATGTTGGAAGTAAGCTCTTATTGTGCCGCCCATAAATTTGTTTTGATTGGTTAAGTTGACAACACGTGGACAATTTTCCTTCAAAAATTACTATAAACGACCTCAATTTGAAAAGAATAACAAATGTAGAAAAGTAGTTGCTCAATTCTATAGTAATTTAACCCTAGAAATTGAATTAAATTGGTTTTAGATTGATATTTTCATACCTAACTTGTAAAATCGCATTAGATATGTCAAAAAGATGAATTTTGTTAATGTATATGAAAACTATGACCTTTATAACAAAATCTCATATAAACTAATTTCTAAATCTCTAAAATTTGCATATTTTAGTTTTTGTTTCCAAAACACAAAAAAAACTAATTAATTATTTTTCTCTCTATAAGAGAAATTAAAAATCAATAGATGGAGCTTTAGAGATGGTCAAATGGGGAAAACAAACCCACATGATCAATGTCAGCCAGTGTCAAAACCCGCGAAATATGAAAATATGAATAAAAGTTTTAGAAAATCGGGCCAAGCAAAGTGTGGCGAACGGACCAACTGGATCCACTTATACTTTTATACTATCCTTCACCAATTCATGTGAACATTCTACGAAAAAACTGATGTCGGAAATATATTGTTGAGGGTAAAGTTTTAGTACGCAACCAATAGTTTTTAATGCAGGAGCAACTATGAAAACTTAGGAACCTCTATTTTTATTACTGATTTGGATTATACGGAAAAACTATCATTAAAAAGAAGAGCAGTTTATCCTTAACCTGTTTTACTATTTTTGATCATACACAACCAAAATTTTACTTTTTAAGATTGAAATAATACATAAACTTTTTAAAAGAGTTTAATTTTCTGAGAAATTACTAATATTATTTTCCATATGTGTCCAACAGATGACTGTATTTATATATGAATGTATTTTTAACAGGGTGTGAATGAAAATATATTTATATAAATTTTAAAATATTGGATATACAGGTTGTCCCCAAATAGGATACAGCTTTAAATCAAAAGGGTTTTAATTTACTAAAAATAAATATTGGGTTTATGATTCAAAACAAGCACCTTCATTTTTCTAATTTTGAAAAATAGTGTTTTAGTAAATAAAATATGACAAGTTTTTGTTTTATAAAAACCGTAAACTTGATGGGGAATTAAAACACTTATAAAAAGACATAAATATGATACTGAACACCCAATATTAACTATATTTAACTTTATATATAATTAACCAAAAAACCAGGGTTTCAAATATTTTTCATTTTGTTTTTCGTTAGGGTTTAATTGAGAAAAATAATATTGGTTTGTTTTTATTCTGCGCAAATGAACGTTTATTTTTCGGTTTTCGATTTAACTTTGAGTAAGTAAAACTTTTATAGTGAGATGTGCGTCCGAAACTGAGCGGTTGAAGATGAAACTATTTGAGGGAGGAAGGGTGGGGATACAGGCGGTGAGTAAATAAATTAGACTGGGGATTTATGTGGAACATGACTTCTATGAAACAAGAACTCGGCCTAGAATACGCCTAGGACATATATTTTTTGTGAAATACATACAGTGTTGCCAGAGGTACAATAATTATGGTAAATGTACAATAAAAATGCATTATTATTGTGTTTTAAATTTTATTAACAACCCTAATTCATTCTACAAGAAAAGATAATAATATAACCACTCATACTGACTTTGTTACAAGTTTAAGTCAAACTGTTCACATGCACATTAAGTATCAAGTTTGTTTATTTGAAATGTCTGTTAGTCTGATTATTTATCCATATCTCATACTTATTTTTTAACATAAAAACTATTCAGGGTTTTCATATAATTGTTTATATTTTAAAACCGCCAATTTTTTTATTTAAGAAATTCAGGACGGGGTCATACGCACTTGTACATCAGACTTCAGAGACTCTAAATTAGTTTTAATTGCTGGCGTTATGCTATGAAATTATTTGCTAATCTGGTAATGTGGTTTTTATAGCCATACAGCCAATGCATACGGCACCACAAATAATAATTACTTATCATTTTTTTGGCAACGAAACCTGTTAATATTTGTATTTGTATCGCTTAAAATTAGTGGACGTCCTGGATGAGTTAAACGTTGCTATACTTTCTTACATTGAAATTAAGTCATTAAAAATTTATTAGTTTATGTGTTTTCTCAGGTAAACCATCACTAGTTAGAGAAACGTCTCGATTTTCATTCCTAGAGGCATTAAAGCATCCATTTGAAATGTTAAAACAGATGCGAGAAAAAACTACAGATGCTCTCTCTGGAGTAGTATTAGCTCCCAAACTTGAAGAACGTCTTAGAGATATAGCCATTGCTACGAAAAATACTAAACAAAATCATGGCATGTATCGTAATATTCTTATGCATGGACCTCCCGGCACAGGTAAAACGATGTTTGCCAAAAAACTTGCCAAACATTCCAGCATGGATTACGCGATTTTAACTGGTGGCGACATAGCTCCAATGGGTAGAGATGGTGTAACAGCAGTTCATAAAGTATTTGATTGGGCAAGGAGTTCAAGAAAAGGTTTAATTTTGTTTATTGATGAAGCAGATGCATTTTTAAGAAAACGTTCATCGGAGAATATATCAGAAGATTTGAGAGCCACATTAAACGCATTCTTGTATCGTACAGGTGAACAGAGTGGTAAATTTATGTTAGTATTGGCATCAAATACACCTGAACAATTTGATTGGGCTGTGAATGATCGTTTAGATGAAATGGTGGAGTTTGGTTTGCCCGGAATTGAAGAACGAGAACGTTTAATTAGATTGTACTTTGGTAAATTTATTTTAGAACCAGCGGCAGAAGGATTAAGGTATATATTTTTATAAACTTATTGAATTTAATTTAATAATTAGCTTTTAATCCAGGCGATTGAAAGTTGACCAATTTGACTACAGTGCATTATGTAGCAAAATGGCACAAATGACTGATGGTATGTCAGGTAGAGAAATTGCAAAATTGGGCGTTGCTTGGCAAGCAGCTGCTTATGCTTCTGAAAGTGGTATACTTACAGAAAAAATGGTTCTTGACAGGTGCAATGATGCTATTAAACAACATAAACAAAAGGTTAATATTTTTGTGTTAAGATCTGTTATGTATATACTAAAATAAATTATTATTTTAGGTTCAATGGCAATCGGAACAAGAAAGGAGGGAATCAAAGAGCATATATCATTCGGAGAAAGAAGATTCGTATATACCAATTCTTGAAAATGTGAAGTGATAAATTGATTGAAATCATCGCAGACCGTACTGTTAAAATAATAAATCACAAAGCCACCTTCCCCAGTTATACCTAAGTTATTTATATTCAAGTGAACTTATTTCAATTACCTCATAAGTTTACTTGATCTGTTACTATTTTATGTAAGATAAATGACTTATGAAGAACTGGTATTGTAAATTAATAATAATAATAATGTAGTACCAATTAAGTTATAAAGAATTGTACAAAACACAATTTTTTTGATAATTAGCATGTGTTCAATGGAATGCATTTTTTTCTGTTTGTTGCCTCATTTAATTGTTATTGTTGAAAAATGATGCAGCGATAGATAATATATTTATATACATATGAAATCCCTCAGTTTTTTTTTCAAAGGTTGTATATTTTGTATATTTTTACTATTCATATGCGAATTAAATGTGATCAAATATTGAATGTGTTCCATGGGAATTTATATTAAACTCCTTACATTCAATATTAATTCTTTTATGTTTTTTACATCTGTTAGAGAAAATAAAGAATTGAGAGTATTTTACATATTTTATTCGTTTTAATTTGTTTTTCACTTTACCACTTAATAGACTACTTGAAAGCTGTAATTAGGCAATAATAAACAGGTTGATTTGTTACAAATCTAATCTAAGTAACTCAACAGAGGTTGTAAGTTGAAGTTTCCACAAATAAACAAAATGTGAAGTACCTACTTTGAGCATTTGACAGTTGTGCATATTATGTTATAATTGGTCAAATTATGCTAAATTAGACTAAATTTATTATATACAGGTATAAATGACAATTTGGCCAACGCAATAACTTTGTTGTTTTTTTGAGTAATTGTATAAACCTATGAAATTCAACAAAATTTAATTTTCAATAATACTGCCAAGCCTTAGTTTAAAACCTTTATTATTTTTGAGTAACAAGGCATTGTTTTTAATGTGAATTTTGAACCCCAATTTTGTTTTCAAACATTTAGTGGCGCGGTAGAGTAATGTTCACCATATTGTTGTCACGATGGCAAGAAAGTCAGAAAACTAACCTAATACCTATTTACTATTGACAGAGATGTCTTTTGTTCATCTTTTTAGTTACAAAAATTAAGAATTTTTTCTCTAAAACTAGTTACAGATCACTTCACACTGATTGACACTGATGGAGTGGGTTTTGTTTTCCCCATTTGAACATCTTAAAAGTGTCATCTATTGATTTTTGATTTTTGCCTATAGCGGCATAAACCGATACCAATTCTATACCACTGAAAATGTATTAGTTTACATACTATTATATAAAACTAAAAAATGTATAAAATTGCCAGAAACGTTGAAATAATAATTTAAATGTGAATGATTAAAAAATCAGTTGATATATTTGTATCACGACAGTTTATTTAGACTAATAAGGTTGAATAAGATTAAGTATCAGATGGTGAGTAAGCGGCTTACTTAACCCGTTCCTTTTGAGCATGCAAATGTATATGAGGTAAGGTGAGTGACTTGGCTTACCTCACTTTAAAATAGGCGTACTTAAATGGTAAATGGAAAGCTACTATTGTATTACATAATAATAAAGCCTTTTTGGCATTAAAAATACAGTTTAAATTAAATAATAACATATTTTTATTACAAAACAACTAAACCTATTTCTGTATATTAATGTATTACAGTTTTTTCTTAATTTTTTACTTTCTTTTCTTTGTCCATAACATTTCAGAATTTCATCGTTTTCTATTTTCTCGTCTTTCTCATTTTGCTACGTTCAGTCAACATATGTTCAAGATTTTCCTGGTTCCTTCACACATTCCGCATACTTTCTTTTCTTCATTCAGCCAAAATTGTGCAACTCTTTCCTCATTCCTACATTTGAATCTTGCAATAATTTTGTTTCTTTATTAAATTTAGATATAATGGTAGCATGGCCTCTTTTATAATTGCGTAACTACTGTTGTATCTCGACCTATTCATTCGAGTATTTCTTTCTTGTCTTTGTACATCCCTATCTGTCTAGAATTTTGACCCCATACACATCTTTCACCGCTTGTTCTTACTCTTTCTCCCTCAGCTTCTACACGTGCATAACCAGTTCTATTATAGAAGTTTTCTCTATTTATTAAAAATTTTTGTATTTGTTACTTACTCTTTCAAACATTCCTATAAGATTATACATTCATTTCTGTGTTTCAGTCTCTTCATACTTTATAACTCGATTTCCAGCTTCTTTCTTGATATTATCTAAATTGACTCCTTTTCTTGTGCCATCCATTGCCAACTTCCTATTTGATAATCCTTACTAAAATGTCAAATAATATACTTTTAATTTTTATTATATCAAACATTCTTTCACTTATATCTCATACTTGTCCTATTACTTTGTTTCCTTTTTGTGCTAGTTCATTTATATGTCTATTCTCTCTAATATTTGTACTCATAACATAACCTAAATATTTAATCGTTTTTTTTTTCAATTGCATTCCCTTCTCATGTTCAAACCTCTATTTTTTGTCTTTCTCTTCCTTTCTCAAACATCATTATCTTTGTTTTTTTTACATTCACTTTTAAACTTTTTTTTCTGAAATATTTATTAAAGTTTCAATCATGCCTTTAATTCCATTTGCTTTTATAGCAATAGTTACTATATTGTTTGCGTATGCCAAAGACCACACTTTCTATCTACTCACTATATTACCAGCTCTCTGTGCAGAACGTAACTTTTAATCATTAGCTGCAAACAAGATCTAATTCAGTGGGCATCTCTGTCTCAGCTCTATTGTCGTTCTTACATCCTTACATTATTCACCCACACACGCTATTAGTTGTCTCTACATATATTTTTTTAATTCGTCTAATCAGGTGTTCATTAATTCCTTTTGCTCTCAAATACAACTTCTCTATATTTATACTATCAAAAGCGGCTTTGAGGTCCAAGAATATATATATATATATATATATATATATATATATATATATATATATATTATATACGCCAGGCAACTTTGTAGATTGTGCCAAAAGAAAATTATTTTGAAACATGTTATATATTATATATTATTTGAAAACACTCAGTATACAAAGTTTTAAACACCCCGTATAAACAATAGAATAAACACTAGAAAAAGTTTGAAACACCTTGTATTCAAAATTTAATAGTTATTGCCCAGGTATCAATGCGGCGACTTGCAGCATTAACGAATATATTTTATATTATCTGAACGTCATAACGTTAAATTTACCAATGTAATGTAGTAATAACGTCCTGCTTTATTATTAAGATACAATTAGTGAGACGGCTATTCGAGAAAAGAGAGAAAAAACTAAATAAACTTTTTCTTTTATTAACTATGAGATTGTTCCATAGTCCCTGGGTAATAGATTTGCCCACGTACCATCGCCGTGCCGCGTCTCGATCTAGTGCGAGATAGTTTTTACGGTTACACGGTAACTGCTCATCTTGTTTTTATTTTCTCTCAACTTAAATTTATCTGTACAATTTATTTGTTCCCCATTTAGGATCAAACAATTCTTCTTCATTTCAGTGTTGGAGTGATTAGAATTTGACATATCGTACAAGAAACGGTATTTGGATACCAATAAAATCAGTCTTTCTTTGTTGACAAACATGTTTTCTATTATTATGTATATAATTTAATTATTATCTGCAAAGAAATAAACTATGCAGACTGTTGATGATGTAGTACGGCTGTACGAAAGTATCGCTCACTAGTCCGATGGGCAGTGCACGATCAGCAAAATATTTTCAGCAGACAACTTTGTGCCGGTCGGCCCATTGCCGCACAGATTGCCGAACTGTAGGCGACATAGAACCTAGACTATAGGCGATAGGGATGGCCGGAATGTAACGCAATAGATAATTGAAACAGGTACGGCTGCTTAAACGCTTCGTACGGTACCTTTGTAGAACAATTTGGAGTATGCACTTATCCGGACCCGGTAATGAAGTATACACGAAACAGATACTGTTTGGAATTGAATATTTTGTACTTGTTTGTATACTTCTTTAAGATGGAAATCTTCTGGAACCGTATTAAACTTAAACGAGTATTACGAGTATGTTTTTACGCGGAGTGGAATTTAATACTGTTTCAAATGTATGCGGCAGCCGACAGACTATCCTTTTCTGTTTGTTATGATATAGGCGAGATTAACGTGTAATTGTGCGATATTTGATGACCTAAACCGATCCTGGATAATAACAGGGCCTTCTACAGTCGCTCATATTTCATATTTCTGTTTTACGGTAAATAAAGTGCGGAGTCTCCATGAGGACGTCTGAGTTGGCAGATATGCACGCAGGAAGTTTTCGTCGATAAGAAACGAAAACCCCTTGACTCAGCGACCCTGTTTACCATGTCTATGGTGGTCTGAAGTTGATGTGATATGGCGGGTAATGAAGCACATGCTAAATAGACCACCATATCGTCGACAAATTGGGATTTCTTCACAGGGGTAACTACTTAACTGGCAACATTGCAGACCCCTACATCGAAGAGGGTGACGCTAAACCGCGATTATTTGGGAACACAATCGAAAAATATGGTAATGAGAAGTTTTTTAACTAAGGCATCTTGAAAGGAATTTTCCAGCTGGGTCAGTTAGGCAACAGTGCTATGATACTATATGAAACCAGTTTGGTGTTTTACTAGGTGACCGCGCGTTTTCAGAACCCACACCAAGCGGTTGCTAACCATTTATTCCAGCACTTTACCGAAGGAGCAGGTTAAATATTGGTTGGTAGATTTTTATTGTTTGGGGTTTTGCTTTTCACAGTGGCGGGAAGATCAACGCGTTTTTCCACAAGGCAAACATCCCGTTCCCATATCATGTTGTAAATTTCCAATAGCCGTTCTCTCATACGAGTGGGTAGTTGTTGGATCATTTAGTTTACTGTTTAGGTATACCATTTGCACTACTGATTACGTTTACCATCTCTTCCATGGACATGAGAGGCCCCTAGATCGGCTGTATTTTGAAGCAATTTTTTGTTGTTTGTTGAGAATTAGTTGCAGATTGAAATTGGTTTAAAAAATCTTTACAATTTTGGCGTCTATGACATCGCAACCGTCGACGTTAAGGACAGCTGCTATTGCAAGAAATTTGGTCCGCGCTACAACATCCACCTTCTTCCACACCTCACCGACCGAGGTGGTCGGTATTGACACGGAGCTTTCTCATGATGATTTGCTTTCAGGCATATTCAGGTAAGCGGAGGACAACAGCTTTATAAAAGCATGTTTTCCTGCTTAGCTATTTGCTGAAATCGAGTCCTAGCTTTTTTCCCTCTATAGGAAATTCCTTGTTGTATCACGGAACCAAGAGGTATCGGCTAGCTTACTGACTGATGACTGCTCTTGGGGATTAGTATTAGAAATTTGTATAAATAATAATGTTTTGTGCAAATTCTTCCCTCTTTCTTTAAACTAAATAGTTATCAAAATAATTTAATAATAAATTTATAATACTCATAATTAAAATTTCAAAATTAATTTTGATTATTACGGAATTATAAATCTGTTATATTTGGTACCATGCAACATTTATCTTCCGAGTTCAAATATAACGCAAAAACGCTTAATAATTTTGTGGTGGACCACCTTGTATATCCACGATGTTCGTAAAGTACGAAAACGACTAAATATTTCAAAAACGAAACGTTTTTCTTTAAACGTATTGTTTCAAATAAAAGTATAATGGTTTTGATGGAGACATCCGATCTTATTAAATTTTTTTACTCCTTCGCGCCAAAGGGTGGAGGAGGGGAGTTACTTATTTTTGTGCAATTTGCTTCGTGTTAATCTGACATGTTCTCGAAATATTTGGGCGAAACTTTCTGGACAACTATACATGTTGGTTGGTATTTTGTTTTCCAGCTTATATCTGCTAAACTATCTATAATATAATCAACTACTTTCTTGTCTTTCAAAATATTTATTACACTTATATGCTTAATGTCAATACTTACTGAGATATTAGCTGTCAACTTGGTGTATGTATTTTAAACGTGATCACTAAATTGTGTTATATTTTTTGTTTCGGTTTTCGTTACGGTTCAATTGAAAATAATAATATGGGTTTGATTCCGGTTTTCGGTTAAAATAACGGTATTTTTTCTGGGTATCGGTTTTTGGTTCAGTTCCGAGAAACTATTTTTGATACAAGATGAGTTTTTTATCTTAATATTTCGTTATATTTCAAAAACGTATCGCATTGTCTTAAAAAACAAAAAATATGTTTTCAATATCTCTACATTACCTATATGGGAACCCACATTTTTAGTGCTGATTCGGATTATACAAAAATTTGTACTTCTCGTTGTGCAATAGTTGGCACTGTACCGTAGCGGTTTCAATTTTGTTTTTTGTCAATTACACCGCTATCGCAACGAGAAAAGTTTTAAATTCAAAAATCAAGTATCTTTCTTGGGTAAAATCGGAATCTGCAATAATTTCTTTTTAAGATGTCATAGTTGCCCCGCCCGATTTCCTGAGGTGCTGCCGGTCAAAAATAGTATTACCGGATAACATTTTTAAACATATTGAAGATGTATTTTTTGTTTTTTTAACCTGATGGATAGTTTTTGAAATATTTTGTTCTCTGAAGATAAAAAATGTCACCTCGTATGCCATAAAAAAATAATTGAGACGGATGTGAAAAAGTACAGAACTGAAATAAATCGATATTTTTTCATTTCAGTTTTGGTTTTCGGTCCGGGCAAAACAACGTATTTTTCCGGTTATCGGTTTTCGGTTCAATTGTTAAAACCCATCATAATATACTAGTACTATTTTTAATTAACTAAGCTCAATGATCAAAATGATCAACTAATCAGTGGATTTGTTAGTAGAGCAGTTGTTTGTGGCAGATGTCATTTGTAAAATTATAAATTTTTGATTGATACATATATTATTACAATTAATTAACTATGAAAATAATGGGCGAAATTCCAAAGCAGAAACTATCACGATCAGTAAGTATACTAGGTAGCAGCGCACATCCAATTACCTATATAATTAATTATTTAGAATATTTCGAGACCACGTCCGACATTACAAAAATTTAAGCACACAAATCCTTATTTAAATTTTCTAAGCCAGTTTCGTGCTGTAAGTATGATTGAGATGGTTTATTTCTAAGTAACAATAATATGTATTTTTTTAAGTTACCAGAAAATAAAAATTTAATGAGTAAAGAAATTTTTCAATTGGCTGGCTACAATTGGAAGCAACTGTCTGATCAACAAAAATTCCCGTATGTAAAAGCTGCAAATGAAGCAAGACAAAGACTATTTAAAACAAAGTATGCTAAAAAGAAAGCAACAAAGAAAAGAAAAAAAGTAAATAATTTATTTATAATTTTTTGTTAGTTCTAATATGTTTTATTTAGACCGACTTTTGGAATATTGAATCAACAATAAGTAGAAGTAACACTTATCTTAGCGATACTAATTACGATAGTGACGATTTCTTAGGAATGGAAACAGATGATGTTTCCCAATCTGCGAGCAGTGTAAGCGTTTCTACAAAGACTGGTAAAATAATGAAGTTATTATATTTTTTGCAAATTAAAGTTACATTTTTCTGATGCAGATAGTACTGATGAAACAAAAAGTGGTAAAACCAGAAGCGGTTTATTTGATTCTGATATATCAATGTCATCTGTTACTACATTTTAGGGATTTGTATAGGTCATAAATAAATAAATATTGTCTATGAGAATGAAATATATTTGTAAAATAATTAAATTTGATTTACAATGGGGCGCACTTTAACTCTGGATTCATTTTAGAACCAAAAGAACAGTTAAAATCATTGGAAAATTCTGGAATATTCATTAATGGCCAATTAACTCTGTATTTATTTGGCGCCACAATATCTTGCGAGTTTGTGCACCAAATACCAGCAGACGTTAGCCAGAATAGTTGACGGTTTGTGAAATTTAGACCGGGTAGACCTGGCTCTACTTCACGTCCTTCTTGCCAATGCATATAACCCATATATGCCGTTTTGAATCCAATATAATCCGATGATATTATATGAATTATTTGTTCTTCATCCATCTATAATATATAAAATGACTATTTTATAAGTGTTAAGATTAGATATATATTATATATATATACCTGATTATTGCTCATGTATGTTAGTTCCTTCAATTGATCTAATAGACAGTTGCTATGGTTTTCAAAATTAATTTTTGTATCTTCTGACCACCATTCATTTGCGTTTCCATAAGCATCAAAATGTCGTCCTACAGAATCTACTGCGTGCATCAGTTCTTGTCCAATAATAGATCCAATAGATCCATAGTTTGTGTATTTTGGTCTATTAATGTTAAAGAAAATATCCTGAAATACAGAAGCAGCAAAATCTAAACAAAAAGTTTTATTATTGTAATATTATTATTATTCATTGCTTACTTAAACTATTTGTTGTTTCATCATAAAATGCTTTGATTAGAGCTGCTCCTACATCAGTAGTCCAGTCCAATCTATTTATTTGATTTAACATGTGCTCAAGGTTTTTGTTGCGTAGAAATATATCGACTTTTAAAGATGATAATAAATAATTGTCTTCAGTAACTACAAGCTAGATAAATAATAAGTAAGCTATTTATTATAAACCAAGTTTTGCATGTTTTATTTTTTTACGATTAATGTATATTGGCATTATTATGACAACAAAAATCTTTTGTAAAACGTCACTTTTTAGAAATCGTTTAATAATGAAATTGAATAGCACTAGTGGTATAAAGTGATCTGATCTGAACTGATTTGTAGTTGAACGGTCAAAGTGCAACTGTCATTGATGCGATTTATATTGTTGTTTAAATTAATTCAGTGGTAAATTTATTATGCCCAATTGTTTACTTTAATAAATATTCGGGTTTACATTGTATCAAGTAGGTACTTAATTTTATAATAATTGTAAAAAAATAATGTATATAACTCTTGCAAAAATTGTTTTTTGGAACTCGTAAATTTTTCGAAGTCCACTGCGGATCGGTCTAAAATTTACTTACTCATGCCAAAAACAACGTATTGACACTTGATACATAAATAATATTGTTAAATGATTAATTTAATTTTATTATAATATAATATACAAATATGGGATATTGAAATTTTATTATCCCAAGTAGTCTTTTAAATATGTGATTAAAGATTACCATTAGCTTGCCGATAGTAAATTTTGCAATTTGCTATACCGGGTGACAAGGCACGGGCTCTTTTTTACTTAGAAATATTTTCTTATAAAATTTTTATGGGTTAAAATACATAATAAGATCCTTACTTAACTGCTAAAATATTTGAAATATTTGATTTCCGGTTTAACCGGAAATTACATTTTCTTATTTTTAAATGAAACCGGCGGTATATTTTTACAAATTTTTATTTGTTAGTCATTTTACGTAGATGTTTTGGTAACATAACCTCATTTTTTTAACATGTGTTTATACCAGAAAAAATATAACATTTTTTTGTTAACCGTTTATTAATGTCAATACTAATAAATTGTTCTACTTAAAAAACAATGCATTAATTCATTAATAAACTTTAAGTTGGCAAATTTAATTTTTTTTTCGTCAAGTGTAATGTTAGTGCCAGTCAATGCTATTTAGATAATTGTAGATTATTTTAGCATTTAAAATTTTGAAACTCAATAAATTTAGATTTTTTGAATATTTTAAGAAGCAATCAACGAACAAATTCTGTAATCAATTCTTGTGTTAATAGGCAATTAATAATCTCAACCATTAAAGACACTCACTTGCTATCGCTCATTTGTGCTTTTTTTAAACAGTTTCGATTATTAATCACCTTTATTTACAAACTAATTGATTAAATATTTGGTGTCGTTTGATAGCAAAAAAATCTACTTTTACGTGATGCCATTTTATCAAGGGGGTTGGGTTTGAAAATAGTAATTTACAACCTAAATATTAATTATTTCAGTTATAAAAGCGCGTAAATCATTCAATTTTGAATAATGTGGCAAAGGATATTTTTCCAAATATTTCGTTTAAACCGACTGGAAATAATATTTTACACATTTTTAGCGGTATACTACGGTCTTGTGATGTATTTTAATCTACAAACATTTTATTATATCATTAATATTTTTTATTCCTGTTTTAGTTGCCACCCGCTATATCACAAATATTTTGCAACCATTTCTCACCTCATCGTAGAATTGATTCAATAATTTATCGTCTAACATTTCATCAGGATATCCTATTCTTCGCACAATTTTCTTGATTTTATCCAATGCAAAAGTTTTATCAGTTTCAGCCCAATTACTATTAGTAACAATATCTTCAAATTCTTTAGAAATAAGTTTACTTAATTGTTGTGCAGCCAACTTATCTAATGGATAAAAAAATTCTTTCACGTAGGCTGATCCTAGAGACAGTGGCATCCTTAAATAATATGAAAACATCAATATTATAATTTAATAAAATTTTAAAATAAAATGTTAACTATTACTACTTACTTACTTTTCTTGCAATACATGTATACACTCAGCTGACCTTGAAATTTTGTAATAATTTGGCTGTAATGCACGCATATATTTCTCGCGTAGTTGTAATACATCTGATTGAAGATATGGTATCATATTATTTAGTGATCTCCAAATAAGGTAGTCTACTACAATACTATAAAATTTATAATGCAATATCAAAAATGTTTATTTAATTTTACTAACCTATTAGGAGTAACTTGAAGCAACATAGTTACTATTGAAACATATTTTGGTTCTGTAACAATGGTCTTTGTGTTTTCTGTTAAGCTATTATTTAGTAATACTTTGAAATATTCGTCCCAATTGAATCCTGGATATACAGTACGCAATTCTTCAGTTGTGAACGCATTGAAATATTCAGTGAGATTTGATGTATCTAACTTTTTATCCAAATTTGAAGCCTTCAATTTATAAGTTATTATAATTAAATAATATAATTTTGCTTCAAAATTAAAATAGTAGAAAAGATCAACAGGTGTCAATATTTTAAGAATTAGCAGCTTACATTTAGTCAACAGATAAGAATTTGAAAATTACAGCATTTTATATTGGTTACCATAAATAACTAAACATATTTATTTTCTAATTAAAAATATTTTAATGACATTTTTAAGAAATATGTATTTTATTCTTAGAAAAGTATTGATAAACATTTTAGAAACACCAATAACTAGTCACTCCACTCTGTTTCTTAGCCATTCTGCAAGACTATCAATGCAAAATTTGTCTCTATATTATGTGAAGTACTTGACGTGACTGTAAATGGTTCAGCCAACTCTATCTTATCCCACACATGCTCGATGTACTAAGTATGGCGTACAGTGGTAAAAACAGTCAATTTAGCTGGACGTTGCTTATAAATCGTATAATACCATCAATTGAAATTTATTTAGGATATACTTATTAGATCCTCAAAATGTGTATGGAATATAGATTTTAGCTTCTATTTGACAATTCTAGAAGATGCAACAATTTGATAACATAATGATAAATCAGTTTATGTATATGAAATATAATAATAAACATATTTTGCTTTAAAAGTCAAGTTTGTCTATCTTATAACCAACCAATAAATACTAGACTATAAAAAATGTCCATCCAAGAATCAGAGAAGAAAATTCATAGAAATTAAACAAACAGTTTAAAAAACAAGAAACTGAATAAGAATAATATAAAAATATAATTTAACAATAATTTTCTAAAAAGATTACAACTTGATATTTTTACACTTAAAGCTATGAAAGAAAGTCAACAAAGATGTTACTATTTAACAATTATCATAAAAAACGCAACTCAGAAAAAACAATTTAACAAAAAATAGAACTTAAAAAACATTGCAACTGAATACAAACTTATTTATATGCGTAAGGTATTATACTACATTTTGTACTACTGCTCTATTTCTGGTTCTGATACAGAAACAGTAATTCCTTAGGGTATTGATTAATAGTTTTTGTTACACTCATATATGATAAGATCGAAATGTATGGATCTCGGAAGGGCACGAAACAAATTTTCCAACAGGTCAGGTTTAATACCTTCATATAATTGATAAAATAAGCTTTGATGCATTGTTTATGTAGCATAAATGTATAAATATATAAAGAATTTAATTTTAATACAAAAATAAATAATAAAATTCGATGTATCTCAACTGATAAAATTGCAATTTACGCGGTTCTATGTCCCTGTATGGTAACAAATATATAAAATCTGTTCTAAATTAGTAGTACTTTATAACTGTGCAACGTGCAAGGCGGGCGAAAAGATACTGTCCTTTAAAACGTTTTTGCCAACATTTTGAGCAAATTGATTGTTTAGTCTATCCGGTATTTCTAAAACATTTCACTGCGCTTTGAAACTAAAAGCCTTAAGAAAAATGGAATTGCTAACTTCAATCAGTATGTCAACTTAGCATTTTAAAAGTGAGACATTTTAAGCCATCGATTTGTTTGTCAATTATTTAAACTATTAGGAAATATATATGTTTCAATACATAGGTGTTTTTAATAAAAAATTCATGTAAATTTTAAATGTCCAATTAATAGATCTGTTGACATGAAAATTTGTCCAGCTACATTGAACGTTTTGACCACTGTGTGGCGCTACGTAATTTTATAATAATTGTTATTTTAGCTTACCATTGCCAATGAAGCTTCAAATTTTTGAATCTGTTCTACATTATCAAGAATTGGTTTTACACCTAACAACATAGCAACATCCATCATATAGTTTTGATACGCAGTAGCCATTTTGTGCATATCCTCATGTTCAAGCATTTTTCTATCCAGAATAAATTCACCAGGTTGTATCTTAAAAATAATTGCATAATATTTTTGAATGGTGATTTATCATAAATTTCCTTACAGATACGTAGCTTGTAGAATTGATATACACAGTGCTCAATGTAAATAAATAATTAGTACTTAATCCCAACTTGTTTAGTTTGAATAACACGGTTATCCATTTTTCATCTGATATTTCATTTTTCCACAATGGCCAGCCGTTGAGGAAATCAACCAATTTTTTCATATATTTTGAACTGCTGCTACCATGCACCATATCTATAATAATTATAATATCTAAAATTTCATATCTATAATAATTCATATTAAGTTTTTGGCTATTTCAATGAAATACATAATATATGGCGCTTTGAATGATCATAGCAAAAATGATTGTCATCGTCAAAATGTTAATGTTTTATATTTATAAAATTTTTATTTTTTAGAAGGTTGACAGGAAAGTTTTAAAGAAATTTAAAAATATTAAAAAAAATCAAATAAAGTTATATTTATTAATTTGAAAAAGTAACAAAATAATAAATATTTTAATCAAATCTTTTTGTTTTTTTAATAGCTATCTGCAGTGTTAGTAGTTTCTTTATTATTATAATATTTATGAACAATCATGTAAAGTAGAGACAGGATACTAACATTAACTTGATATTTCTCAATTTTTAGTTCATATAATATGTATAATATGGTTACAATTTTCAAGAGTTAGTACATTTTTTTTGTTTTACGTTTGTTAACACAAACAAGTTTTTTGAGTAACATTAATGTGTAAGTACAGTTATCTGTGATAGTTGCGAAAATAAATATTTTATATACAATTTTATGGTCTCGTCATAATCTATCGGGGTCATTTGCAAGTCATCTAATAAGCTGTTAAAATCCTATCAAAACCTAGGGCAATGTAAAATATGAATAAACTAAAAAATATATATTATTATAAGGTTAAATTATAATAATATATTATTTTTGGTTTCTATTTAAAAACTTACCGTTATTTACACACGATTTATAGAATGACTTTAATTTCTGAAAATGCATTGGGTCGTTTTCTTTAATTGGTTCTTCTACAATAGATATAAGATTTTTTATTAACAATTTATTCATTTTATAGGGTTCTGATATATATAATTGTTTATTTTTAAGTGGATTATGTTGGGCATATTTTCCACAAGCAAATTGGTAAAAGTCTTTGCATGGATCAACATGTTCATCGATATTTGATAACAGAAGAGCTGACGTTGATATACACTCTCTATTTAAACAACGTTTAATATCTTCTTCTGATGTGTTGGCAAGAACAGTTTCTAAACTTTCAGTATCAGGATATGCAGCAACTAAAAAGGTATCAATAAATTTGTGAATTTTTTTTTATAAAAATGTTTACCATAGTTTTCTCCAATATTTTTTTTATAATTTTCACTCCAAAGCGGTGGATCTTTAAATAATTCTTTCATATCCATGTAATTTTGTACATTTGGTTTATCTATGTTTAAATTTGTTTTTCGCTGCAATGTATTTTTGTTGGAATCATTTATTTTTATTATTTTGTCGATTATTGCCAAAGTTTCATTTTCTAAAATCGGGTTGTTGCTCATCCACATATCTAAAGAAACTCCATAATTAATCTTTATTAAAGCTGCTTAAAGAAGTTCAATTAAGATTAAATGATGTCATTGATGTATTCATATTTTATACTATCTATCCCGACTTTTGAAAAGATTGATTTAGTTGAAATTTCCGAACAATTCTAATAATTATTTAGTCACTTTTTTCTCTCTTCTCATATTGAATAAAATATCAAAGGTGCTATTTTAAAATAATGTGATAATGTCTATAATTATAAATATATATTAATAATAAGTATAGTATTTTAAAACGTATAAAATATTATACTAAAATAAATATAAATTCATTTTACATAAGTATGTTAATATATAAGTAATTTTAGACAATGTGCCACAATAATTTGGGAAATGTAGCAGAAAATTGAAATATTTATAAAAATAGAAACAGCAATAAAATATATTTAGATATTTATTATAAAATAATTATTATTATTTTTATTTGACAATATGTTAAAACAATAATAATATAATAATAAAAATATGACAATAAAAATATAATAATAATAATAATAATAACATATATTGAAATAAACTTACAGTGTAAGTACAGATTGTTAATTTTTTAAAATTGATTGTTACAATTATATATTAAGTAAACATATGTAGAAACAATAAAATTAATCCTACACTCATTTTATTATTAATTTTATTGTTTGCTTTTAATTGTTTATGGCTATGCATATTATTATTTAGGTGACTTACTTTATTTACAAGTATTAGCAATTATAATTACCTATTATAACGGTTTTGAATGATTTCAATTGAATAATACGAATTTAATTGCAGCTTTATTAATTTCAAGCAGAAAAAATTGATTATTTAATGCATGATATGGTTTCATTACGACTAATTATTTAACTTTTGTTATCAAATGAAAATGAGAATATGTTTCAACAAAACTTTAGGATTGTAATTTAAAATAATTCTTTTTAATCATTAATTTTCAATTCTTAATAAAATGAAACAAGATCAACAATTTTATCATTTAAATATCTTAGCAAGAATAAAGCGCTTGAAATATAATAGATTTTTACTTCCGGTGTGTATGTTATATAGTTTAGCAAATATGCACAAAATTGTATTTAAAAACAAAAAAAATGGCAAATTATTGATTGAAAGCAAATATTTCAAATGGTAGTTTGTATATTAATTTATACATTTTGGTACTTGGTACTATGTGATAGATAACAGAGTTCTTATAAAATACAATTTTATGCTTTTTAAGTTTTGAAGTAAAATTTCTATGGGAATGATTTTTTTCAAGGTCAAACTTAGCGTCACGCAAAAATGTTCAATTCCACTAATCTATTTTACACCTTCACGTGTCAAATGTATTAAAAGTTAAACATTGACGCAAAAGAGAGAAAATATGTAAAATTGATGAATGGAACTAAGATAGAGCAATATAAACAAATCAAATTTGAAATTTAAATTTGATAACTATAACATAATCAACGGATACTATACGCTAACAAGACAATTAGTTCCTCAATGGCAAATAATACCGGTCGACCGCCACTATAATTTAATTTAATTAAAATATAGGATATAATTTTTTACGAATGTTTTAACGCAAAAACAAGTATTGTTCAATATTTTCAATTATTTATTTTAATCTATGACACATTTTTTAATAAAGTTTTTTGAAATTCTTAAATATCGTTTTATTCAAAACTAGATACAAACATTTTTTGTGGACTAGTAACGATAATTTTACTTGTTACATTCGAAAAAGCTATTTGATTAAGAAAATTATGACGATCAACTTTGTTAATGCTTTGCAGAACTGTGGCCTACGATTTCATTATCTTCAGATAACTTATTAACTGTATTTAATATAGAACGTTTTGGGTTTATAGATTTGAGAATAGCGTGGACAAATTTTTGGGAGAACTCGTAATATATATATATATATTATACAAGAACTTGGGGCAAGATGGGTATACATCATATCTAAAATTTTAAACAATTTGCAATGATTATTGATTTAAGGTCCAGACTTAAATCAATACTAATATGTTCGTAATATATTATAATTTTTATATATTGTATTTTTCTTTGTATATTTATTATGTAGCATGCAACGAACGTGTACAAAATTAATTAAAAAGCACTGATTATTTTAATATTTGAGTTTTAATTTGCATTACTTAATAAATTTAGATTGTGGAGCCCTAAGGTCTTCAATTTGTCCAATAGACTGTACTTAATATAAATTACAAACAGTATTAGATAAGTAAAATATAATAAAACAAATCGCGATTTGTTTTCTATTATGTAAGTGATATTTAATTATTTTTTATGAAGTAAACTAAAATTTTAAATTTATCTCGGAATGTTGAATGTGAATTTTTAGTCTACATCTAAAAATATGAAAAGAGTTTCATTTAAAACAATCAAATATGAAGCTTTTTCAGTTATCAATATAGATTTATTGTTTGTTTTCAAATTACCTAATTATGTCGAATAGCTGGGAGTTATTATAATATTATATATAGTCTCTATACAGGGTATTCAGTAACTAAGGCGTCATGATGTAACTGGAGATAGTAGACGTTAAAGTAGTAAACTTTTTAAGATATGCAGACATGTTGTATGTTTAAATTTATTTATGAAAATATATAATAATTTTACTAAAATCATTGTTTTGTCACAGGTTAAATGCCGAGATCTCCGAGTTTTGTCCGTTAATTTGAGAAAACGTGTTGCATGGTAAGGAAGAGTAAAAATTTTATAAAAATTAAAAGCGTAGCTGGAGGGCTTTTATTATCAAATTTGCACGATTCAATTGCCATGTAACACATTCTCAAAAATTACCGAGAATCAAAACTTTATTTATGTCCAGATTATTTCCCAATTAATAATATTATTACTTCGACAAAACGTTTTTTAACATTTGAGGTTAAATAACGAATGAATGATTATTGAGTGATTAAACACCTTTTAGCTTATTACAATGCTATAACAATTGTTGAATTGTGAAGTTATATGTGATAAACACGATTTTGATTATATTATTTTATTGAGTGTGCTAGTTAGTTTACACACATATGGATGAATAGTTCATACTATAGTTTTTTGCTTGTGATATTTTCTGAATGTAAATGATGAAAGATGGGTCCTTTCTAAGTACAAATCTTATTGATCTTGTTATCCTAAGTCGTTTATGAGACATATGCATTTTATTGTTGTATTATTATAATTGATTACACTAATTATTGCGAATGATAAAATAATAATTTATTAATTATTATAAAAAAGCAAAGGTGTTTTGCTTTTTAATAGATTAAAGAAAGGTTTAGGAATAGAATAAAGGAACATGGGTGGTAGATATACGCAGTGACCATATACTTATGATGGCGATGAGCACCAACAATAAGTAAAAAGAGGCTTAAAAAGAGCAAAAGAGAAAGAACACTTTGAGAAAAAAAAATTAAAAATAAGATAAGCAGAATTAAGGTAGTATAACCTAGAGCAGAAGTAAAAAAATAGCAGTAGCAGAAAAAATATTGGATACAAGAAGACAAGAACAGAAAACCATAAGCAACTCAAGATGATATCTAAAATGGAAGATGAAAGATAATTTAATACACAAAACACAGAAGAAAAAGAATTGGATGTTAATAATAACAAAAGAAACAAATAATGCCTGAATGTAATGAATTGTTAATCAGTGTGGAGATTAAAATAATTGGATAAAATACGAATGGATGTATATAAAAATTAATCAAATAAACTAGAACAGACAATTAAAAAGTAACAACACAAAAACAGAGCAAGAATTAATATTGAAAGATGAAGAAAAGGTTTCAAATAGTTAAAAAGAATACATGAAACATGAACTGAGTATAAGTACCAACCGAACATTAGGCTTATGTGAAATAATAGACGTCTACGCAAACGAAGATAAATTGGAGCAACCAGAAAAGTATAACTAACTTGGTACTAAATTACAAAAAATTTAAAAAACAAAAGAGTAATAAGTGGTGTGCATAAGAACGACAGAAGAACCTATAGAAAAAAAGATTTTGAGTAGATTTATATAAAACTGAAAAAATCGTGAGTGCGCTTGGAACACACACAGTAGATGTAAAACTTTTATTACATTTACATTACAAATTCACTTTTAAACAAATTTCTACTAATTGCTCACGATACAAATTATTAAAATAGTATTGTAATTTTATTATAATATACTTATATTGACTATTTTTGTCTATAATAATTGTAAACCAATTATATTTTAAAATTTACAACAAATCGAAGTCCACTTACAAAAAAAAATTGCACAATTACTTATGCAAGAATAACGCGCTAAGCAACACAAGCAATACAACAATAACAAATCTAACCGGACAAATTAATTAATATCGGTCAGTGTCAGACGTACAACTTCATAAATGTATACAAATCGCAATAGTTAGTTATAAGTCAGTATCCGATATTTTTAACAAATCTAATCGAACAAATCTCAGAAAATACTGCACAATAAAAATCTCAAAAAGTTTACATTAAAAATATGGTTGCTTTTAAGAAATTTGATTATCAAAATAAAATCATCCAATTTCTAGATAACTATATTTTTCCAATAAAGTTTTCGATCATTTTTAATGCACTTAATATATTATTGAAAGTTGAATGTCAACGTCAGTGTCATATTTTTTATCTGTGTTATTAATGCACAGTCACCATGCCACTCATTACACTAGCCTTGGTCTACGGATTCACAAGATAATACATACAGGGAATGCACGCGTTCGCAGTCCAACTCATTCGCTCACTGCCTGTATCTCTACTCGTTCCTTTCAAATTGTTACATTTTTAATTTCCCTGCTTTTTAGGACTCATATACACTCGCTTTACGTCTTTAGATCAAATTGCAATCTAATATAAAATCGTGCAGTTTCTAGATAACCATATTTTTAAAGTAAACTTTTTGATCATTTTCAATGCACTTAATATATTGCTGTTGAAAATTAAATGTCTTTCCACTTTTAAGTACTCACAACTCAACATAAAAGTTTTTACTTCAAAAAAGAATTGTATAAAGTGTTCTTATGCGGATGTGAAACTTAAAAATATTGAGAAGAGAAGAGGAAAATATCGCTGATAGGTATGTATAATCCACGCATAATCATAAATAGAGTACATTGAGAATGCAAAACCGAAAAACGGAAGGAAAGAATCAAGTTGATTGATATAAAGAACTGAGAAATACAGTGAAATGAAATTGGCAGACCCACTGGCATGAAGGGCTGGCACACAGCAGAGTATGATAATGAATTACTTATTTTTTCTTTACAATTACGGCTATTATTAAATATTTATGGTCATAAAGAAGTAATGTATTTTCTATCAAGAAAAAAAGTTTTCCTTTTACTTCATGAAAAAATATTTGAATTAAAAATTAATTCTAGCTTTACAAGACATTTTGCAATGTACTGTATTGTGTGTGATTGTTTTCGAATTGAATACAGTATTATAATTTCAATTAATATTCATATAAATTGCTCCACGGATTGGAAATATTACAAAGACTAGTTTTATGTTAAACACCGTAGGCGGTTTAATGAAATGTCTTTAATTTAATCAAACTTCTATGAATTATTTTAAAACATCTTACCTGGCTTTCCTAATAATATTAATATACCGGCTGCTAGTGCTGTAGAAAAGATAACCATAACCATATTCACAAGTTTTATGGTACCTACAAAAATGATCACATAAATGATTTTATTTTGACTTTGCTTGTATTTATATAATCTCGCCTTCGATACACATTGTGCATTGTGCATTTGCTATGCAACTCGGAAATTATATTAATTGCAATGAAAAAAACTGTAATAAAACATGCATATATTAGATACGATTCATTTTATTAATTTTATATTTAATAATATTTGCAATATGGATGAATTATTTGATAAAGATTTTTAATTTCTTTATAAAGAAATATATTATTTATATTATATTAATGATATAATTTTATTCTATTATGTAATCGGTTATAAACATTGTATTTATCTATCAATTTAAAATTCCTGTGTTAAAATCTAAACAGGCGATGTTTTGTCGGATACATTATTTTTAACATATTATACATTGTTAATTATTAAGTTTAACATCACAAAATTAGCACAGTCGTTGCATAATACATAAATCAATTAAATGTTAAAGTGAAGCCGTGTAAAAAAATGTTGTCTTCTCTACGGCCGAAATACTTTTGATCTCCTCGCCCGATGCTCGCCTCGCTCACTCTTCTCGCAACTTTCAAACTCGTCCAGCAAAGTAGCACCTTCTGGTTTTGATAAACAAGTAACTATTATTATTAAGGGGTAAAATTGTTTCTTCAAGCCTTCATACAGTTTTTCGCAAAAATTAATAGAAATAATTCAATTCAGTTTTTGGTATTAATATGAGTATAATTACAGATTTCTAATAAATGATTGTTGTAAAAATACAATAATAAACAACTAAGTTTGCTTAAAATTCTTTACGAGATTGATATATGTAAAAAAAAAATATCCCACAAAAATATTCACACAATTATTATTTGTTTGCCTTAATAGATGCGTGTGCCGCCAAATTTTTTAATTATTAAAGGTTTAACGTGACAATAAAAAGATTGAGAATTACTGACGTACACAATACTCCCACTAGAGGCTCTTACCAAATCAATCTAAAAATTTTACAATGTTATGTTCTACACGTATATCAAATTTGTGTTTCACACATGAAATAGGTAACTATTTTATTGATTTTTTCCTTAGACGTCCGTAATATTTTGACAGGCTTTTGATTTTCTTTATAATGTAGCAATTTTGCTATTTAATAGGATTATACGTGTTTACTACAATTTATTGCAATCTCGGTTAAATTTAGAAGCATTTCCTAATACAAATATTTCATAATAAACAATTACAAATAACTTTATAATTTTTTAATTTGTTTCGCCAATAAAAAACCTTATCTAGTAAATTAAAATTTTTATGTAACAAAATAACTGCTTATTTGCTTGCGTAATAATTATGGGCTGTAATTGCGAGAATCAAAAATATGGGCTTCCTATTGATAATAGGTAAACGCTGCTTCTTAAAACACTTAACTGATATATATATATATATATATATATATATATATATATAATTTTAAATTTATTGAAGGGAGCGACTATGTGCTATTACCGTCTATATACGTTTTGATTTGTTACTAATGTGTGCAATAGTAGTCTTATACGTACGAGAAACTATATCCGTATCTGCAACGTTTTAGACGTTTCCTAATTCAGCACACAGATTCCACGTGTGTTTCTTGGCTTAGCAGTTAAAGGGTTAATAACTTCTCAGAAAATTTTACTTTTTTTAATAGTATCTGCATTATTTCATACTTAATAAGCATCATTGAAGTAAAATTATCTGTACATGAAATTAATCAAAAAGTAGTAAAACGGCTTAAGAATAAACTAGCCCTGT
>JARJEC010040167.1:0-18863 GCA_030264575.1 Tachinus sp. AB-2021 | reverse complement strand
GAGCATGTTACTTAATTTAGAATTTGATTTAAAAGCTAATCTTAATTTTTCTTTTTTGAGAATATTTGCTATTTTTTCTTTTTCTCAATTACGTTATCTTGTCTAATATTAGGGCTGTATTTGGGACCTTTTTCTAAAATTGTTTCTTCTGCCGTTGTGAAATTTACATCTGTCAGGTTAACTATACGCGAATTAAATATCACGGGGGGTTGAATAACTACATTGCTATCTATAAGTCGACTCGGAATGTACTACCTTATTATACGTTTGAACAACATATTGTCTACGGAAATGGGACCTCTTCTTTCAGCCAAATCCTCTGGGCAGCTTCGATTGACTTCCTCGCAGCTCTTGATGTAGACGAGCATTTTATATGGATAAATTTGGGGACTAGCTTTCTTCTTATGCATTCTTGAAAAAAACATATAATTTGTGACGTGTTTCTTTGTTATGTCATTAACTTCATGTACATTTTGGCCAGGGTTGCCGTACTGCCTTATAGACTCCAGTATATGGAAAAACACGTTACAAATATGTATTATATTCCATATTTTAAACAGCAAAAATAATATATTTACTATAATCAACGTTGATAAAATAAGATAATAAAATACGTAAAAAAATAAAACGACAGCAAAACAATATTGTTTATTAATTTTAATTCTTCAATTAATTGTTTATTTAATATGTCCTTAATTTATTTTTTCTTTGTTTCATATATAATGCTGTTCGATTTGTTTCAAACATTTATTTTTTATTTAAATTGTTTTATTTTTTTATCTATTTGTTGTTCTACAAAAATACGGTGTTTTATGTATTGTGTGGAAAACATGCAAGCCTTACATTGCAACAGAAAAATGAGATATGCCCTGGCAACATTTTCAATTAAAAACGACCCAGTTAATATCCACAGAATAATAAATAATCGATTACTGAATATAACACAACATTGCATTTGAACAGCAAAGAAATAATACAAACCTGTTCAAATCAAACCGGGCGATATTTATTTCAAATCCTTCACAAATCACGATTGACGTTAATTGCAAAATTAATGAAGTTGATCGAATTACCTGTCTATGAAACGGACAAAACTGATTAACATATTATTATATGAAAGAAGGAAAAAATTGGGTTAATCAATATCGATAGCGTATTCCTGGTAACAACAGGTGATGATGATGCATGCCCGCCCACTGATTTTATTAATGGCAAAGGGCGGACGTGTAAAAGCAGCAAAGCAAATAGTATTACTCCCACGCATCTTTCATCAATTATTTTAGAACGTTGAATTTTTCATGAATGTTTTTTACTTTGTTTCAGGTGCAATTTTATCAATAGCTTCGAGTTTAACGTTACCATTTCAAGCGACTTCAAAGCCAAGACACACAAAATACAGTTCCTCGACGGTGGCGCCTGGAAGTGGATCTTTAGTGACACCAGCCGCCAGTGCCCCAGTCACCCTTTCGAGTGGGGTCGCGTTATATAGATTCAAAGACACATCAGGAGCAACGTGCATATTACTTAAAACAGACGCCTTAATCGAAGTAATAAATTACAATTTTAATTTGATTAATGCTCATTTCTTCCACGTCAGCTAACATTATCCCATAATGTTTCAAACCGTTAGCAATTTAACCTGCCCGAACAATGAAAACTAAGTTAGCCAGAGTTCTGTACTTGATGACATTTAACTTGTACTTGTTTAACTCGCAAGTTCTGATTTAATAGTGGCGGGGGCGTGTGTTTAATTTCAAAATAACTAACTCCGATTTATCGTTTTAATTCATTTAATTCAGACCGGTTTCAGATTGTTGAAACAGATCGGTTCGCGCAAAATTAATATGCGCGATGTTACAATAGTTCATTTGCATTTCTGCAAACTGGAATTAAAACAATCGCTTAGTTTAATTGCTATTAATTCTAGGCATTAAATGTCTACAATACATTATAAACCGCAACAGTTCTAAAAGCCCAGATTAATAAATATTTTCAAATTGAGTCTTAATGCGAAAATATTGAACGAGAATGTTAACAACGCTGGGAAAAGTTGATACAATCGATTTAAACAAAATGAAATTAAATTCAACAATGATTACATCGAAGCGACTACATTGTCGAAACTTGATTAAAAAGTAAATAAATTCTGTAGAATGAAGTAATAAAAGTACATTCTAAACAACGACCGGTAAAATCTGTATAAATTTCGTTAAAATCGTAAAATTATCTGCTTATAAAAAAGCTACAAAATAATATGGTATATTTTTTTGTTGTTGTTCATCGACAAAATAACGTTAAACATAATTTTGTTGAAGAAATGTTTTTCATTATTGAGTGTGTATTTAAACAGCTCTGAATGACATTAGTAAAGTTTATTATGCGGATCCTTTTAGTGAGGGGGATCCATGTAGATTAGTACCGATGAAATAAATAATGATACTATAGCTCAGCGGTTCTCAAACTGGGGGATTATCAAACCAACTGTTATAATTTTTTAACTATAGATTTATTGTGAGTAAAATTCAGTTATCAAATACCATTAGAGTATTGAGAATGGTTATTAGATGTTAATAAATGTCACTTAAATGTCCATTTTCAATTCATATTGATAAATGTCACTAAACTCGTTCATATATTTTTTTAAATGTCAGATATTACAAATTTTTAGAAAAATATTGAGAAATGTCTATTTTGGTTTCTAAAATAATGTGAAATATCGGTAAAACTCAATTTTGTTATGACATATTGAAATATGTCACAAATTGTTGTAAAAATATTGGGAAATTTCATTAAATGTTTAGAGATGTCACTAAAAGCGTTAAAGCTGTGGGAAATGGAAAAAGTTTAAAAAGTGAGTTGACGACACAAAAGATCATCGAGTGCAAAGGGGGGGCACGAACTACAGGAGATTGCGAGCAGCTGCTATCGCTAATTCAAACACCTCTTAAAAGTCAAAAATAATGATACAAAATCGTATTGTAATATATAAAAATAAGAATAAAATCAAATAAAACAATTTACAGTGTTTACTTCAAGTAAATAATAAAACAGCACTTATTTATATTTCTGTGAAAGCTGACTTAATAATAAATTTACAATTTTTTATGTATTTTACGTTCGAAATTATTCGAATATGCAAATTATGCTCCCAAAATAATTTTGCAGCTACTAATATTTCGATTTTTTACGCCCATTAAGCGCGCGGCTTTCCATTCCATCCCATTCTAGAAAATAATATCTTTGCAAGTTAATGTAAGGTTAGAGTAAATGGCCTCCACGAATCCGCAAAAAGTTTGCTCAATTTCAATATTTTGCGGGAAAACCAATGAATCTAACTTCATTTGATTGAAATTATTGATTTGGTTTTTAAATCAATGAAATTTTAAAAAATATTTTATTACAAATCTCTATTAACATATAAATAAATCATGTTTATTACATTTTAGATAGATTTTAAGTCCAATATTGGTGATGAGAAAGGTGATACGTATATGCCCGACAATGCGTTCGTAGACGGAAGTTGTAAATATGAAGATGAATCGACGATGAGCATCACGTGGCCCGGGTACGCGCTTCTATTTAGCTTTTCCAAGGTAAGCATTAAATATTTAGAAGATAATACGGGCATGATTTATTGCTGAGAGAGGGCAATAATATAAATATTTTAGAATTTACGACTTTTGCATGTAAAATGATATGAATTGTTTTAGACTCCCGGAGGTGAGAGATGGTACATGTCAAATTTGGAATTGACTGTCAGCACCGATTTGCCACACTATCACAATATACGAACTCATGGTGAGTAAGGACTATATTTCCTTCGCACTTATTAATATTTTAATATCGAGCTAAAAAATCATTTATATCAATTTCGCAATTAGTCAGCTTTCTAAGTCTTCTTGCGCACAATAATCGACAAAAATATTTTATTTAAGCCTTTATGGTTAATCTCCACATAATTTCAACAAATTATCATTAACAAATAAAATAATTTTTAATAAAACTTTGCAAATTCTTATAAAAATTTTGGAACACTTTTACATACTTTAAAAATCCACAAAAATTCTACTTTATTGTAACCTACAAATTTAATCCAAATTGATGCAATGCTTTTTATATTATCTTTAAAAATAAAGGTTGACATTATATTATTCCTTTTGTAGGAAATACATTCACGCTGATCCATACCAAAAACGAAATAGGAACACCTGTAGGAAAATCGTACAACTGCGAAGAAACAGTCATCGAATTAACACCGAAGGACAGCAGCAGATCCTCGCAGGACTTGAGAGGCAAACTCTTCCTACGAGCGTTCCAACTCCAACCGTTCATGTACAAAGGTTCCAATTTCGGCCCAGAATTCGATTGCAACGCCGCGAAAAGTTTCCGAGACGAAACTGCTCCGATAGCCGTAGGCTCTACGTTGGCAATTTCCGTCCTACTAACGGTAACCGGATATGGCGCCTACAGATATTTCAAGATCAAAAAAGTGCAATACAATACGATGGAATAAATTTAAATTAAAAAAAAAATACTCCGGTTCAATTGTAAATAAGAAATCACTTTTTCAAAATATGATGCAATTTTTTAGCGGAAACCAAAAATTGTTTATTAAATGTTAACGCAATAATTTTTAATAGTTCCCCGTACAAAATTAGTACCGTAGATTCAAACAAACAAACAAAAAAAAATATATATATATATATATTTTACAACGTAGCAGAAAAAAAAATGAATAAATAGAGTTTAGACATTTGCATAATCAAAAAGAATAAATAAATAAATTGAAACTGGAATCGGTAGGAAAATATTTTGCGGTGAGATAATTTGTATAAAACAAAAAGAGACATTTTTGATATTTGAAGCTCACTTTTTAGACACATATCGGGTTGTACATCAAACACACCACTTCAATTATTTATATTCTAATTAATATATAATTTCAGCGAAGAGAATTAAAGTCAATATTGTTAATTACGAATTTTAAAATGGGGTTTTATGATTTTTTTTTTAGAAATATTAATTAATAGATTAAACGAAGTTTTTTTTAATGGAATTTGGAAAGGTCTGGATTTAACATGCAAGGATATACTGGTAGTATATTACATATCACCGTGGAAAAAGTTAGATTACATCAGTGCATCGGGTATAAAATAATCCTTTTCAAACTACTCAGAATTTTTTACAAATTGATTAAAAACTGATCACTTTTTAGGAGTTGCGAATCAAAATCGATCAGTTTTTGTTGTAAAACATCAAATGACATATTAGGACGATGGCTGCTATGGTTACCTGGTCATGTCAAAAAGCCTGACAAAGACATGACACTGACAATATGGAGCAGAAAAAAAGCTCTACCGCTTTCTTTCATAATTAAATAAAAAGTTGAATCATAATTAGTTAAGAAAACCGATATGCAACTATTTTCGGCTAAAAACCATTTTAGTCTGTTAAAAATAGAAAAAATTTATACCAGTATGGGAAATTGAATGTAGTGATTGAGAAAAAACAAACCGAGAGCTTCTAAGCGGTTGGAAAATAGTAAAATGGGCGATGCTGAAAAAATATATATAATTTAAGAAAATTTAACTAACCAAAAAAGTGATTACTTTCACTTTTTCAAGCATATTCCGACATGTGTTATTTCGCCAATATTTTTCACATTTTGACATGTTTTTTCTACAATTTATCAATAAAAGTCAAAACTTGTATGTCAAAACCAGATCTCATTATATTAGCAAAATGTGTATATATAAAAACATAATTTGTTTAAAAAGATATTTGCATTGTAATGCATCATGATCAATTCTGTAATTAAATTTTGTTAAATAATAATAACATTGTTCGTTTAAGTATTCAAAAAACATTTAATATTGAAACAACATAAAATGCTCAAGACTTTGCTGCATTTATATAAACAATTATATACCGAATATTATTTTGCAAAAAACAAAATAATAACATCAATAACAATAATTCCAAAAATTGTTTATATTTTAAGAAAAGAAATAGATATAAAAATATATTTTGTAATAAAATATTTTACCAAGTAAATAATTTTTAATTTCATTGTCAAACAAAACATATCTAGAAATATTTTTCAGATGATTACAGAATTGAGCGCTGATGTAAAACGCATTTATTAATTACTATTCAACTACTAAACTGTAAAAATTATTCGAATGGGAACTCTTAAGAGAGAAATTTGTGTGTGTTCTTGTTATTTATTTATATATTATAAAGATAATATTAATAAGGATAAACAAAGGAAACTTGCTGTATAACGCAAGCCTAATATTTATATGCTTGTATCATGTGAAACTGGAGGTATTTTTTAAGGCAACGTTAATATATTTGAACAAACAATTTATGAATTAGAAATTTTATATAATCAAACACATTTTTCTTCATTAATTGGAGGTGTTAGAGCAAAAAATTCATAATTGTCAGTAATCTAGCAGAGTTCTTTCAAAATTCAAACAAGAAGTAACTACTTTTCATTTTAAACTATTTAAATGTTTCATTTCAACAAAAAAGAGTTTATAAAGCATTTTTGTTTTTTTTTTCACTTATTACAATTTAAATTGGACCAATTTATTTAATCGATGCCTTAACAATAACTAACATAAATAATTTACAGCAAGGCAAACAAACACACGAAGTTATTTATTTTAAAATTAATAATGTGATGCAAATTTGTGATTTTCTCATCTATAGAATATTTTTTGCTGTTTTTTTTAATTGATTACACACAATTATTGTGATATATAATGTATAAAAAATGAATGAAAACATGTATTATATATAGCTTTACTTATGAAATATCTCTATGAACATTTGCCATGGTCTGTCTTCCATTAAATGTGTATGTAGTTTAAAAAAAATAAATAAAAACAATTGTGTGGATATTGGTATAATTAATAGAATATAACATTATATTATTAATATTGAATTGTAAAGTATTATAAAAATATATCAGTAGTTATAATTATATTTAAAAATTATATTATTCAGATTAATTCGTTTGGTTTTATTTTGTGTAGATTTATATTTTCAGATGAAATAATTATGTACATACCAAGTCCCTATGCGTTCGGGGTGGTCAGTAACCAAGAGCGGATACAGAGAGGTTGCTGAGGAAGAGAGAAGTTTCTCTCGAAATGTCTGCCATCTTATCGATGTAAAATTAATCAATTAAATTATAACAGTCCAACAAAGATGTTTATTCACCTTTCCCAGTAAGTAACAAAAGTTTATTTATTTCTATAATAATAAAATGTTATTGTCTAATTAAGGTAATAAAATAATTCAGCAAAAACATAAATGTACGGCTTCTCCATCTACATTTAAATCTTTCTTGTCTTAAGGGACATAGGCAAAAGCACTCAGAATTCGTTTGATTGAAACCACATATCTGTAAGAGGCTCTTTAATATTTATTTTTAAAGAGCTTGTTACAGGTTTATTAGCCAATGCACAATTAATTTGTACCTACCTGGATGGTCAACTTTTCAGGTTAAAACCATAGTGAAATTATTATCGTTTATGGGTTGTTTATCTCAATTGTTTTGATTTTGAAAGTTTTTCAAATCATTTTACCTCATTATTTTATTAAATTTTTCCAAAACAAACAAAACAAGAAAACTTTTAACTATTTAATTTCCGTATCGTTGAAAGGAAACAATTAGAAATTACATCACAATCGTAATAAAAACTAACATTACAAAATCAAAATAAAATTAAACCTTGAGTAGTGGTAAAATTAATTAAATCCTATTAAAAAATGTAATGATTCAGTGGAGCGTGATGGTGAACGCTTCCCTCATACTGACACCTGGCTTACGTATTGTCAAGGATCGGCCCTCTACATCGTAGTTGACTTGCAACTTTACGTTACCACCTTAAAATATTAATAAAAAAATTGGTCAATTTTCCAATTAAATGTTATGTTTTGTTACCTTTGGTGGAAAGTTGAGCGTGTGTGAAGCCCTTGGGAGCTCCTAAAATGATTACTCTTTCCAACCAGGAAAGCGTTGGATATTCCGAATCCTTATTTATAAAGCTAGAAAAAAAGCATTAATGCTGACTTAACAAAACTATTTAATTCAATACCGACCTGCCAGTTAGTTTATTATTAGCGTACGTAAAACGAATATACAAATATTTGTTCTTTTTATATTCAAAGCTTTCTTCATCATCGATGTATAGCGTGCCAGTTGCAGATTTCTACAGCAAATTCACCGTTAATATCAATTATATGAGAAAAAAATGTACTTACGTTACTATCCAGAGCAATGTACAATGTGTATGGATCATTGTGCATCAAGGGCGACGCGCGGCGTGGTCTGTTCTTCCTCGGAACAATTGCGCCGCCTTTATAAAAGATCGGAATCTGCAATTTAAAAAGATTGCACACTTCATAAAAATTTTGTTAGTAGTTCAATTAAAATCGTTTAAAAGTCAATTGAAAACAATCGTCAGATCAATTCGCAAATCTCAAACCATTCATTTTTGAGGAGAAACAAAAAACTTTTATTAAATATAATTTTAAATTAACAGGGACTTACGACGTATTCTGTTTTATAACTTTTGTACATCTGCAGGTATTTTGCGACATACCGACAAACAATACCTTTATTTTTTTTACCACAGCATCAGTACCATATTTTGACATACGGCCTTTGCGCATTAAGCCGACGATATTAGACAGACTATCAATTGAAAAGAAAATAAAAACTAACTTTATCCAAATTTATTGGAAGCGTGACATATCCGGTTCCAGCGTATGCTTTGTAATCGGCTAAATCATACCAGATTTGCGTAGAACCACCGGGCAAGTAGACGCTCGAGCTGGTAGCACCTGCTTGAGCGACAGCGGTGACCATAACAGAATTGCCTAGAAATAAATTTAATTTAAGATTGCCTAAATAATTTTATGCGGTTATTTAATCACTAACCAACAAGCAATTGATCGTCAATATCAAGTACGTTGGCATCATTCGAATGGTGGTAATACAGAGGCCTGATTACTGGATCGCCGGTCGATTCGTGCTCCCAGAAAAGTGTGTACCATAACGGCAAATGAGCATATCTCAGTTTCAAGGCGTCCCTAATCCTCGTTTGGACATCATTGCCAAAGAGATAAGGTTCTCTGCGTTTTGTGTCAATGTGAGCATGGGCCCTATAAAACGGCAACCAGGCACCAACCTGAAATTAAAAACAATAAAATTTTGATATAAAATGTAAAAACATAACCTCAAAGATATTTTTTAATTAAACCAACTTAATGAAAACAAATTTGAAAGAATTATTTATAATTTTAATGCAATACGAATTTAAAGAAGAACTCACCTGATACCATCTCAATAGTAATTCGGTATCGGGATTGTTGAAGAATCCACCAATATCAGCCCCGCAGAAACTGATGCCTCCAATTGCTTCCGACAAACACATCGGGAAACTGGCAGCAAGATGACCCCAGTCGGCAAAATTGTCGCCAGTCCACATAGCCGTATAACGTTGCGTACCCGAAAAGTGCGCCCTTGTTAATGTGAATGGACGTTTGTTGGGGTTGCGAGCCAACAAACCTCTCCGAGTGACCATCGACTGAAATAAATTATATTAAAAAATGTCATAAGTCATATATAACTTGTGCGGCGTCAAAGTACATGCGAGTTGTATTTAATTCATGTGACTAATTTACATTTGTTATCGTTTTAAATCAGCAAAACAATGAAAGGATAAACTAAATAATTTGTTATTAACTACAAATTGTAGCAATGAACAAGAATATTTTGAGATTTAAACCATTTTCTTACAGTTTAAAACAATAAATAGAAATAAAAGTTGTAAGCATTTTCTGCTAAAATAAGAACTAAAAATAAAAGTTGGTAGCATTGCATTGAAGTTATGTCGGCAACATTGATTAATAGTTGAAAACAATAAAATGGCCAACTTCATAGCATAGAAACGTACATAGTAAAGACCATAAAGATTGTGAACGTGTCTATGTTCCCAGTTGCCGTAATGCAATAGATCCTTGGGCATTGTAACTTCGGGGCCATTAAACACAGAAGGCTCGTTCATGTCGTTCCAAATATACATATTGTCAGTCGATCCTTGGAACTTTTCCAAGGAATATAATTGTGCGTAATAATCGGCAACTTTAGGATCGAAGAAATCAGGGTAACTACTAGATCCGGGCCAGCACCAACCTGATAAAATTAAAATATGTATATTTTTAATTCCTTAGAAAATGAAAATTTTACCTTCGTATACTGTTCCGTCTTTATTTTTAACGTAGTACGAATTAGCCAGAGCGTCCTCGTGTAAAAAGTAACCGCTCTCGCGCTTAACATGAGGATCGATGATCGTGACAAGTTTCCTGCCGGTCGCCGTTAAATTATTAATCATCGCTTCGGAATGAGAAAACTTGATCGGATCCCAGGTAAAATACTTCTTGCCGTCGGTGTACTCAATGTCTAGCCAGAGAACGTCCATGGGGAAATCGCCTTCGTCGAATTTCTCAACCACCGATCGTACATCATCTTCATCGTTGTAGTTCCACCTGGATTGATGATAACCCAATCCGAACATCTGTCGTGTTTAATAAAAATGAATAATAAATTTGAATAGCGAAACAAATTGTACCTGTGGAAGTGGCGCAACGCCAGTCAAACTGGCGTATTGCCTGATAGTGTCTTTAGGAGTGGGTCCCATTAAAACGAAAACATCGATGACACCGCTCTCGCTCATAAAATGCACATCAACTTTGTCCTCGTGTTTTTGTCCAGATACAAGGTTGACAATGGAGGAAACGACGTTGGCATCTTTGCTGTTGGTAACATCAACCCAGGTTTCTGCAGCGTTCTGCCAGTAAATGCCTACCGTATTTTCGGCACTGAAATGTATTGGTGTTACATAACTTTGGTGCAGAGCAGTATTTTTGATCTCAATATTACCCATGAGCATAGACGACAGGAATGGCACCATAAAGAGCCATCGGAGAGTCCAATTCGTACTCAAACACGTCCAAATTGTACAATCGGTACGGCTCCATTTGTGCTGTAGACCGCAGTGCTAATTTATCTGCATGTTCGGGCAAACCGTAAACCCTGGCGGCACCCGGAAATTGTATATCCATGCTCAACGCTTCCGGTCCTCGTGGCTTGCTATCGTGATGCGATTTGAAATTTTCCTCCCATGCACCTGGATCCTCCTTATATATATAAAAAAAAGAATTCAAAAGTGCTGCAGTACTCATAAAGGATGTGTATACATTGTGGCTTTTGCATGAACATTAGCGGCGCAGTCTTATGACCTTTTCGAGTGACAGACAACTTCCCAATACGTTCAGGCTAGATGTTTACACATCAGCAAAATATAAATATTTTGACATTGTTTTTACACATTGTTAGTACCAGTAAAAATGTAATTTAAATGACGGCATGTAATTATTTAAAATTGATTAATAATAAGCTTTCTAATTAAAGTAATCACCTTAGTGTCACCATTTTCACCATCACTACTCGGTTTTTGTCTTAGATGTTCGATCGTAAACAATCCCCTACCGTTAATGACTGCAACCACCTTATCCTTATTCATGAATTCAATTTTAAAAGGCGACGCGTAAATTAAAGCCTTGTTGCTGCCGCTTTGCACCGAAACAGATTGTTTCGATCGATCCAAAACTTTCAATTTACCCGCTTGCGGTTCACCATCCAAAGCCCCCTGAACACGGTATCGAGCCTGCAACGGTTTCACTTCGTCGGCGTATATGTGAAACATATTATTAGAGAGTGCCGTTAAAGTGAATTTAAAAGTGGCATCTGGATTGGTTAAGTCAGCCTCGATTGAATGTTCGGTTACGAGCAACGAATCCAAATTCAATTCGTATCTCGTTTGGTCCGGTTCTAACTTGCGAAGCCTTCTGCAGAAACTGCTCTGTTCGCATGTTTTGAAATTGTTTTTATCGACGGCTGAAATAAGACAGAGCAGCAAGCTGCACGCGGCCAATCTGTAAATATAAAATTATTATTGAGATATTGCTATCACTGACGTGTACCAAAAAAAAAACACCGGTTGAAATTTAAGAGATTTAAGCATAATAAAATGGGAAGTTGTTTTGCAATATGTTGGAAAAAGTAGCTTTTATTTGATTAATATATCGATTGATAGAATTTAAGCAAAAATTATTTATCTCACCTTATCCAAAGCGCCATCATGCAATAATTTTCCGACCACTTCTCATCGACAGCCAAATTGACTTGATCTATTATTGAGATTATTTCAATTTGGTTATATATTTTTTACGATGTTTGCAGCACTGCCAAAATTAGTTATAAGGTTTGAGACTTCGCTAGTATGCCACGAAGTAAGCCGCAGGTGTATATACTGGGTGATTTGCTTAATTTTTATGTATCGAAAATATTCTGAGAATTTATAACTGATATAAATTTTATAAAATTAATAATACATTATTAAACAATCAAAAAACAAATTAAAGACCGAATTGTAAATTCGTAAATTTAAACCTTTTTGCAATTTTTTAAAATTTAATTTTTAGTTCCTTTTGGTTATTTTATGTCGAATAAAGAAAAAAATATTAATTTAAAACAATATGAGCATATTTTTACAAAACCGGGTCAATAACTGGTCATCGGTTTAATTTTGTGCAAAATTAAAAACAAAAACTTTATTTTTAGGTTAGGTGGCAAATAAAACTACAATTTTTTTTATGGGAATGTTATTTAACATCTGCTTTAACTTTGGTGGCTCCCGGTGGGCCGCAGGTCATCAGTTTATTCTTTAATTCTTCCAGATCCATCCCCGCTTTCTTGGCAACATCATACAGATATCTTTGATAGTCTGAATAACTTACAGTTCTCGCTCTAATAAATAAAGAAACAAGATTAATTATGAATATTACGATTCCGAGTTGAATTACTTAAATCTGGAGAATAGGAGGCCGGTATCTGTGAGGGTTAGTTTCTTCCCGTCGAGGATGAGCGCCTGTTTCAGCCACTTGTCGCTTTGCGATAGAGTCATCGTTTTACCATCCGAACGAGGATCTCCAAACTTTGAAAAGAGGACATAACATTCCGGAAAAGTTGCAGTCGTCGCGGTCATTACACATACATAATTTTGATACTGAATTGACAGAAATGTCAAATCGTCAGTCAGAATTCAAGACTGCCAAAATAATAAACAAAATATTATACATTCGTTGCGTTCTTTTTACCACTTAATTCTTATATCAACTCACATATTCTCACTTATTATTGTTGCGTTCCTTTTACTTTTACCAGCAATCTTATGCCTAGTTTACACGAGCTAAATCGCAAAAGTTTTTACATTTTTCGATAAATTTTTTTGGAGAGTACTGCGCAATTTATTTGCAAGAACTGGATTTGCGATAGTTTTACTTGCACAGCAGTTCACCTTATCTCATACTTTCTCATATATGCCTGGTTTACACAAGCAATTAAAACTACCACAAGTCTATATCTGAGAGTCTTTACACTATCTGAGAGTACTTTCAAAAACTGTTTACACAACCAGGTTTGCAATAGTTTAATTTACGCATAAATTCGAGCCTTTATAGCGGCCTTTGTTTTTGCACACGTGAGTGGAAATTTAGAATGTTGCTTCTTTCCGCACCAATAGGAAAAAATAAGCAATCCCAGTCATTAGAGTCACGTCATATTCAAGTTATTTTTTCGTGATATTCGTGAATATAACGACTTATTGCCAATAGATCACATCACGTCTAATAGACGTTATTTTTAATCAATAAAATGAACCCACTTCATGTGCTGTCTGTCTGGCACAACGTGGTTGGTTTCTACCGACCCACCCCATAGGTATATACCGACCCACTCCATGTGTTGTTTGACGCGACCAAGTGTCGGATTACGTACTTTCATTATTAACAACATATTAACATTGGAACAGTTCATTGTCGTCTTTAGAGGATATGTCTGGTTAATACTTTTACATTTCTAAACTCATCCCGGCCAGCAGAGTCACGTCATATTCACGTCATTTTTTGTGATATTCTTGAATATAACGTCATATGACCAATAGCTGACGTCTAATAGACATAATTTTTAAGTAAAAGATGACGTCTTATTCGACGTCATAATGACGTATATTTTGTGTCATTTCTGACGTCAATTGACGTATGTTTCACGTCGAACTAAGCCGTGTAACGCGCTATCAATTACCTTCCGCCGTAACTATATTGTGCACACGCCAGTACAAAATCACAATCCACACGTTTTCATCAAAACTAACCTCACTCATTTTTGGTGGGCATGGCGTTATAGTTGTTGCATAATAATGGTGATAATAGCAATGTTGTTAGCAGTAGTTAGCCGAAAAATCAAGTTGAGATAACTTCGGATATTCGGAGCCAGTATTAGGTGGAATTAGTTAAATAAAGGAAAGATGTCGGCCAGGATATTTATCATGATGCAGCAACAAAATAAGTCGCAATACTCTAAAATGTCATTTAATGAAGTGTTTACAATAAATGTTGATTTATTATAAACAGTTGTATGCATTTGATTGTGGTCGTTTTGAGCAGTTTTGAATATGAAAAATTTATTATAAACTATTTTACTCAATACTGTTTAGATTTTATTGCCAGCTTCGCGTTGATACTGGTTGCGTGCATGGGATATTGAGTTTTCCAAACAAATTTTTGGCTTCATATTCTCCTTGCAAGAAAATTCGTATAACCACTCACTTTGACTGGTTTATTAATTATAAAGACAGTGGTTGATAGTTTTGAAAAAGTTTATTAAAGCATATTTATTATATAAGTTAAGTCAATTTCACGTTTATAAATGTTGTCAATGACATATTTTCGTATTTTCGTCGCCATATTTTAGGCCTCAATGACATAAACTATGAACAAAAATTATCGTGAATATAACGTGTCTTTGCTGGCTGAGGGGCGTTCAAAAAGTGGAGGAGTAATGCCGAGAGTACTCTGGGAGAGTGTATACTATATACCATTTATTTGCAAAACCGATACTGGACTTGCCATAATTTTATTTACTCGTGTATTCAACCCTTAATGTAAATAATGGACGAGGGTTTAGATATTTATTTGAGCAAGGTGAAAAGTAATGTAAATAAATAAGCTAATATTCTGACAACACAATATTGATACTTTTAATGAAACGTAGAACATTGAGTTTAAAAGTTTTCCATCAAATAACTTGTGAAGTAAAATGAAACAATTGATAATCTGTTGGTATGAATAATACACTGAACTGTGTCCTGCTGTAAAACCGCTGGGCGTGTTAGAAAGAGCACGCTGCATTCGATGTACCTCCATCTTTGTCTTACTCATTAAATTAAATATTCCGCTCGCAGAAAATTATTATTTTACTTCATATTACCTGGTATGTATTATATTACACTATCAATTTAAGTCCGATAGGTTAGTTGAACGTCATAAGAGACGGTATGTGTCGTAAGCAACACTTACCGGACCGTTTTGATATTATAAACAAAACAATTTTTAATCTAAACAAACAGATGCAATAGTAGGCGACAGAGGACAAAAGGTGATGCAACTTTGGAATATATTTAAAAAAAAAAATTTAATATACAATTAATGAAATAGAAAGACTCGCAGTATGAAGTAAAATGCAAAACTTTACAAATCTGGTAGTACTTTTAACAGATTCGTTTAGACATTCTTGACTCACAAACTAATGTATGTCGCAATCCACAATGCTCAAGCAGTACTGTAAAAAGTAACCTATCGGACTTATGACATAAAATACTATTACATTATTTAATTACAAAAGGAGCATTGATGCGCCCTAACGTTTGGTTTGATACACTGCGCCAGAGCAAAAGGTTGATACATCGTACCACAGGTATCTCTTTCTAACATTGAAGCTCGAATAAATATTAAAAAATATTTCTGGTATTCAGTTTGAATTTTTAAGAGTAACAATAACAGACTACGATATAATAAAAAGTAGCAAATTTGAGCAGAGTTTATTTTTTTTTCATTTAATGACAAGTTAATTATTAAAAATATTTACATACTTTGTCAACTAAAAAAATACCTAAAAAATATTTCTAGTAGTCCGATTAAAACTAATATTTTTTTCTGGCTATGAATGAAAATGATTTTTTAGCAAATTTTATTAATAAAATTGCATTAATTAAAAAATACATATTTTTCTCATTTAAAAAATCATAACCTACCCAATGCATGTTAAAAAGGCAATTGTACCAGCAGTTTGAGTGCAAAAAATAACATAAAATATGGAAGGAAGCGGTAAGGTAAGGTTAGTGTTATTTAAAGTTAGACACAAAAAAATTGCGAACGTTTTATTGCAACATAATCATTTTTGGTGTTGGGAAGGCTTTATAAAAGTTTTTTTTTGTTAACGAATTGTCCTCTTTGACGATTCTGTTTCCTCGGCTTGCTGTCCTTCTTCGTAATATTCAATATATATAGAGGGGGAGATATTAGGAGTATTTTTTAAGGGGGCGCTAATTATTAGACAACAAATCGGGTCATCTTCTTCTGGGGGATACATAGATTTTTTGAGTTGAGAGATTGGGCTTTGGGCAAGGGGGAGGTAAAAAATATTTCATTTACAGTTAGTAAACAATTTGTTTTGTTTTGAGAATGAAACACACAGCCGGAGCAAGTTTGAAATAGGAATGTCGTATATTATTCAACATTTATAAAATATTTTAAATTGTAACAAACATGACTAGATTCGTACTGATTCACAAATAAATGACAATGAGCGGCGTCGGACGCGCAATGGTTGGTGAGGGACGGCGCGGGGGGACGCGGTGGAGGCCGGTTCCTCCGCTTCCCAGCGCCGCCGCCGCGAACGAAACAACAATATATTTATTATTAAGTTTTTTCATCCATATTTAAACATTAAATTTTCCTCGAAGACAGAATATTTTTTGCTTTTTTGGTTTGCAAGGGTAAAGGAGCCAAACGCAGTTTGCGCAGCCACACAGTTCGCTTCTTCAATATATTTAAATACACTTCAAGGGATTGTTACAACGTGGGTAGTAAATGGGGTAGAGTGCGCGCTGCGCAGCATGTTTGGCCCTTCTAGCCTCATCATCATCATCATCCATTTCGATTTATTAATATAATATATGGCATTTGCTTTGCATGATACAAATAATTTTTAAAAAAATCACATAATATGCTGTTGTTATTATTATTATTTTTTGGTTGGCTGTTTCCTTACATTTCTTTTTATTAAGGGTTTGCTTTAATCATCATCTTACTTTTTTGATTATTGATTATCTACACAGTAATGATTATTATTTTTTTATTAGCATTCGAATTCGATTTAAAGTGATATATTGCGAAGGGTCGCGGGCCGGCCTGCGACCCGGGGGCGGCTGGAAGCGGGGCGGGGGGCGCGCGCCGCCCGCACGCTCGGGTGGATATGTAACAAGGGCTAAAGCTAATCCAACCCTAGGTTATAATAATAATAATAATATACGGATAGGTTTCTCCTTTTTACGAAATAACAATCTGAAGGGAATTAATTATTTAATCAATTAATTAATCGGGGGCGTAATTTAACCATTAATTAGGGGGGTGGTGGTGGTGATTTGTTATGTAATGGTATTAGAAGCTTCACACAGCCCGATTATACAACAAGCACTTAAAACAGTGCCGACTAAAGAGTTCGGGGTGAGCACTACACGGCGGCATTTTGTTTTTAATTATTTTTTTAAATCTTCCTCCTCATCCGGATCCGGCAGCACGGCGCGTGCCGCTGGTATCAATAATAATAATAATGATAATAATACAAATAATAATAATATTTCCTTCATTTAATAATTTATTATAATTAAATTGTTTCTGTTCATACCGTTATGAATCAATTAATTTATCGATTAATTATTTTTTTAACTCGACTTGTTTTAGGGTGTTACTTTTGGGGGGGTGGGGACAATTGGGGTGGTATTATTTATAATTGGTGGGGGATTAATTTTTTTGTTTGAGGAAGGAACGCGATGATGCACGCGACACAACGCGGCCTTATTTTTTTAAACTCATCATCATTTTTTTTAAATATTAAATTATTGTTTTAAAACATTTTTTGTCGTCATCTTCATCTTTATCCGTTTCTTTGTCTTCTTGCTTGTTTTCCTCGTTTCTTCTTCTTCAACTTCTTCATTTTAATTACTGTTTAATTATTTTTTTTATATAATATTTATAATATTTATATGTATATATGTATATATTTTTACTCTACGAGTTTGGTTTGGCAGGATATCTCACCCGGAAACAACCGCGATACAAAAGTACCGAATCGGCGGCGGAGGCAGTTCAGAGAGGGTCCGGAGCACTGCGCGCACACACTGTTGCGGGGACGGCGGGGCGCGGGGCAGCCGTGGGCGCAGCGCGTCCGTCACTGCAAAGCACAAATCACACATTACCAAGCAATTCCCAACGAAAAATAGACAAAGTTTCAAACTGTTTGAATTAATCAAGAAGTCTTTTTCTCATTCGAATATTTCAATACGACATTTCATAAATGACATTTAATCGATCAGTATGACACAAATAGTTCTGTCAACTGTCATCTAGCATTTCATAACCTATTTTCGGAGTTTTGATAATTTACCAGATTATAAATTGCACAAAATTCAACTAAAATTCAATTTATTTTGTCATTGTATACTTTAATTTTAACTCGATGCAAATGTCATTTTTATACTCTCTTAAAGGCCAAATGCCATCAGTCGCTAATGTTCTTTAAATATCATTAATTCGTTTAGTATGCTATTAGTTGTATATTTTAACGTTAACTTAATGTAAATATCACTTTGCTAATGTCACAT
>JARJEC010040164.1:0-20964 GCA_030264575.1 Tachinus sp. AB-2021 | reverse complement strand
CGGAACTTTTTTCACACACTGTATATACACAGAGTGTTAGCTAATATCGGAGAGATTATTCATCCGATTTTAACACGAATCCTATAAACTTATAGTTATTTTAAAATAGAATTTTTTTCGCGTAATTTTAAATTTTTCAGAATAAAATTGATTTTGATTGACGAATGATGTTTCACATATAGTGCTGAAGTTTGAAAGAGTTATTATGGTTAATTTTACATATGTAGAACCTGCAAACATATATTTTATGTACGGACATGCACACGGCTCTTCTTTTGTGTTTTTTCAAATGATGCTTGAAAAATCTTTATTTGATCAACAAGCAATATTTTTTGACAAAGCAAATGTTTTAAGAAATTCTATCCGGAATTTCCACAACGACTATTATAGGTTGATAAAGTGAATGTGTAGGCTGACATAAGATGCTTTGATAAGACCATTTTTTTATAAGAAGACTCAATGAACAATTGCTTTAAATTATTTCAAAACCATCTCCACATCTTAACTTGAGCAAATTAAGACTGGTATATATCTTCATGTTTTTTAAAATTCTTGTTAATTATCATTGTTATTAATAATAATAATTTATTACACATCAGATTTTAATTCTGCAATTTTCTTACTTCATATTGGTATTAGTTTATTTTAAGAATTTAGAAGAACACAATTTTCAATGTCAAAATGGAAGCTAAATCTTAAAATTCATTAGGACGTCAGCAAATTTTACAAAGTCAATGCAGTTCTAAAGTGTAGAGGACAAATCAACGATATTTATTAGCTTAGAGGCTTGAGTGGTAGTTTGAAAGGTTTTTCCACGCTGCAGCAATGCAACCTGTCAGTTTTTTTCGGGGTCTCCTTAGTTTTATAGAAATTAGTAAACAGAGGTTTCTTGTCATGTTGTTTCCTTGAATTAGTTAGGCTGTATATATGTACAAATGAGAGTTTGCACTAGTTAACCATTAACCGTTAGAAGAGTATAAACGCGATCTAGTATTATTGATGAGTAACATCTAATAGCGCATTAGGACAAAAGTTGCCATCTTTACCTTGGTAATAACGCAAGATCAACAGCATGAAGTTTGTACAGAAAACACCGCAACTTATATTAGTGACAGTGACAAACAATATTAAGAGTGACAATATGAATTATTAAAATGCACAGCTTCTTATGAAAAATAGATTTTAATATTTTACATCCACCAGGCGACCCGCGACGGTTTTTCCTTTATTAATATTATTGAGATATTCCTAAATTTAAGGTAGCCAAATAAAATTACACAATATTGAATATTTCGGAAATACGCTATTAAATTTTGAATATTAGACAAGTATAGCTAGTAACAGGTTTTTGGCCGTGGTTTTATTTATTATGCTTTTTGAATTGTATTATGATACTCACATTTTAATGATAGTAATTGATAAATTAGTATGTCATCTCGGGTTCTTCATGTATTAAAGTATATCAACAAATTAAGCGGTTTTATATGATTTTACTCTGGCTGTAAGGTGCCATGTGTTCCAAAATAAAATTTTGCAAAAATAGCAAATAGGAATACCGTTCACGAGAGTATAAACGGTCGGAATAGACATGCATAAAAACTTTGCTGCCTCTTAAAAGAATACATCTTTGTACATACTGAAGAAAAGATGATAATGAATATCCCGAAATAACAGTTGAACAACGTTAACCAAAATATTGCATAACGCCGACTAGCACGTAATTTATAACATTGAAATTCTAAAATTAATTTTAATAACCTTGTATCTGCGATAATTTTGCGACGGGTTTCTCCCATAACACTTTTAGCGTTAATGTTAGTAGGTATATTGTACCAATAAATGTAAGTTAAACCACATGGAAAATGATGATGAAAACTCGAAAAAAAAAATTGTGCTTAAAATATTTAAAGGAAAAATAAAATTCTTGACTGCTATGTCTAGAAATCCTGTTTGCGTACGATGCACAGATAAAATATGCAAAGAATAGAAGTATAAATTGTAAAACTTAGCCATTCTTAGTTTTAAAAATAAAATGATTTTGTGTAGAAATACTTTTTAGTTTATTTGTTTGTTAATTATAAATATTTGTTTATAAAATATACAAATAAGTTAACAATAATACATGTTACAGTTGGCAAGTAAAAATGTGTAAAATGGCTATTGGCTGTAGTTTTTCAACCCGCAATAGTTTACATGTACCTTAACAGTAGAAATAAAAAGAGAGAAGAAGAGTGATGGCCTATATGAGTGTTTTCTTGTCAATTTTTGTATAGTTTAATATAAGATGTAGAACAGACTTAGTTTTTATAGTGACAGACGAGTAAATTTTTTTTTGTGGGGAGAGTTATTATTCCAGGTACTTGTGATTGAAAAAATTATCGGGATTTTTTTGAATTCTTACAAAATTTTGTTTAAGCTTTTGTAGTCAATCTAGTTTAGTATTTTGGAAGATTTATATATTGGAAGAATTATAGAGTGACTTTTTATGATTTTGGACCATTGTGATTGCTGAAAGTATAGATCGTTTGACCACATATATGTTTTGTAGGTTGGGATTGAAAGGGTTGAAAATAACTATGAATGCATATTCGTTGAGAGGTCGACATATTGTATTAACTATATGACAAGCATAATTAGTAGTAATATTTTTGTTTTGAATTTTATGGTTTTAAAGTGGTTTTATAGTTTAGCTTCGAATCAAAATTTATGCTTAAATATTTGCATGAATGTGACAAAATTGCCTGATGATACAAATAAATAAAAAAAAATATGTGATATTTTTTATATGGAATAAATAGTTTTGTTTTTAAACGGTTTGCAAGAAGTCGCCACTTGTTGAGCTATGTTTGAATTATGTTTAATGGTTGCAGTTTGTAAATGGATGATCTTAAGTTAACATTAAGTTAAGAAAATTAAGGTGGTATCATCAGCATATTAAAAATATAAAATGTATATTGTTTCCTGAAACAGTTTGGATCAAGGTTGTATATGTCGCAGCAGAATAAACTGTTGATTCATATTTTCTCCAAGTCCAAGTTGTGTTACGAGAAATTTGCTCTTGATATAATTAGACAGTTTGACTAAGATTATTGTCTAAATAATATTCCCAACACAGGAACTAATATTATTATTGGATAGCTGTTAGATGAGGTAAGTTGTAATAATTTTTGCAACACATATGATAGCTCAACTTTTCTATTCCTATTAGGAAACATTGATGTTTTAAGCAGTAGTTAAAATGTTTATGAAGTGAAAATGGATACTATGATGAAACTGGCGCAGAGTCAATAAGTCATAATCTTTTGCAGAGTTTTTACCGTTATTCAACATAAAAATAAGTATCAACGTTTGAAGTTGTTTAAGTTTTCCAATAAATGTTTAGTTCACGGTTTGTAAGTGGTTATTCTCAAAGATTGCTGATTCTAAAAATGAAAATGTTGTTTTAAATCAATTCTAGAAAACTGTTATTATGCCCGAATCCGAGGTATGTTGGTTGTTTGTAGCTGGTCAATAATATTGTGAATTTGAGAGATAAATTTATATTTCGATAGTTTTTTTATATGTTTTGAAAGTACGTTTTTCTTTTACTGATACTGATTTTGTTACAACCTTCATGTAGGTGTCGTTCTCTACTATTGAATAGAAATATGTTTGTTTAAGACATTAAACTGTTTAGAATAACATTTATAGAATTAATGAATGTTGTTACATTTGTAACGCATATCAAGATTTTTAGGTTTTCATTTAGAACAAATTTTGAAATGGTTTTGATTTTAGAAAAAAGGATGGAGTTTGTGTTGAATTGTTGTAGGATTGTAGACCGGATTATCTAGGGTTTATATAAAAGAGACCAAGTATTAGTGTATGTTTATATAATGAGGCTTCACAAGTTTTGATTTCAATAATGGATGTTGGTTGAATAAAATTTAAGAATATATGTTTTGTCTCGTTTATTGAAGATATTAAAAAGTAGTTGTAGTTATTATTAGGAAGTTATTGATGCAAGCTGCATACATTTTTTTTTAACATGGATAGAAGGATTTAACATGGCTTTAATAGAAACTGTAGGAATGATATGGCTTGGATTGAGGAAATCTAATATTACAATACACATACAATTTCGGGAAAATGGTATAAGGGTATCTGTGTTGTAGATCTCAATAAAGCAATTCTAAGCTGATTAATTAATGCTTGTCAGTCAGTGTTTTTGAAAGAGGTATTTGCGGTGAGATATTGGTGATATATTATCTTTGGGATTTATTCTATTTGTTTGGTTATTTGATTTTTGCATCGGAGTGACATTTTATTTCTAGAGAAGAGAAGTCATGTGGCTCTTGTTTTATTTGTTCCAGATAGCTTATCCGGAACAGTTCTCTGTAGTTTGTTAGAATGAGTAACATTTTCCGCAGCAAATGAGAATAGGACTGGAGCTGTGTTTGCATCCGCTTGAAAATGTTTATATTTATTAAAGATTCCTTGCTAATAGTTATTGGTGATTTGACGTCTGCTGTGATTATTTTGTACGTAAATACTCTGGTTAATGTAGAAATAATACGCATACAGAAACGTGAATTATTGAATTAGAGATCATTTATCTCCAAAAAATATATCAGAGTCGTATGGTCGGTTAACTGTTGTTAATTCTTCTGTGTTATTACTTAATTATGAATTTCAATTTGGTTGATATATTTTTTTTGTTATTGTCACTAAAGCACCGAATAAGTACAAGCAATTGTAAATTCGATATAATATGGAAATTTAAATTGACATTGAATTGTTTGTTTTTAATAATTAGAGACCGGATTTTTAGTATTCATGCTCACGCGAAATATTTATAGCTTATTCAAAATTTCTTTAAATGTCATGAATTAGAGAAAATAATCAATTTTTTTTATACTTTTTTGCTTTATTCAATTTTTATGCTTGTATTAAAATTTTATGCTTGTTTTTTTAAAAAATAATGTATATATCAAAACAAATTATTAAACACTATATTTTATTTTCACCAATCGTTTGACTAACACAACAATTTTGTGATTCAGTGGTTCAATACATTTACTGCAAAGTTTCTCGTAGATGTTTGCAAACGGAAAAAAATAGTTTGACTTATACGTAATAGTAATTCTCAACCTGGCAACACCTTTTTTCATCCGATTCATGCTTATGCAAAAACCTACAATAGAACAATGTGTAAAGATTATCCAGAATAAACATTATTTTCAATATTTATTATTATGTTATCAATTATTTTAACGATTATACGTATATGCGGTTTTCTTTGCTAGTTTCGGCTATTAGGCCATATTCAATTAATTTTGCTTATATATTTTAATGTTGGTATTGTGTTGACCATACCTTAATAGTATGGATAGTGTATCTTTATTTGTTGATATTAATGTAATATTGCTTGTAGAAGTGGATTGTTGCGATGGATTGTTAAAATAGTTTCTGGCTCCTTTACCTCTTTTGTTTGAAAATTCTGATGGTTTCCGCGGACTTCCTCTTTTTCCGATTTAGTTGTACATTCGAAGGCTGCGTTATCCGCAAGCGAACCGGCGCGTGGCCTACTCTCTGCATGTTCGCATCGGTTTCGGTTTCAAATTGTGACCGCATGCCATGCTTTCTCCCATGATTTTACAAGTTTGAATTCTTGTTGAGGGCCAAACTATTTTGCTGATTTACACAAGTATTAAAAAGTACTTATTTAATTTATAACAAATAAAATAATTTATAAAGTTAGAGATTTTAGTCGTTTTATGGTTCAAGAACTTCAAAAAATATTTATTTCTTAAACTCATTTGATAAAAAGATAAAATTTAGTTAGTTTCCTTATTTGAACTTACTTGTAAACCGTGTAAAAAATTCAGCCGTTTTATCATTGACTGAGATTTTAAATTACCTTTTATTAACAAACATCGATTCTCCCATCTTAATAATAATAATAAAATACAAAAAGAAAATTTCAAAGCAAATGGGAATAATAGTTATTCGAGTCAATAATAAAATAATAATTGTTATTGAACATTATTAATATATTCTTTAATAGCTAATAATCCTTTATGGTTGTTCACTGCATTGGTAATTTAATCATTATGATCCATATAATTAATTGGATTTAAGCTCTTTGTCGTATTTAAAAAAATGTACTTCAATAATGAGGATTTTAGCTCAAACATTTATTTTATTTATTCTATTTTACCAATATTGACAGAATACATATTTGCACTAAATTTCAGTTTCTATATGAACTTCAACAATATTTGAAAAGTTACTGGAAGCATATACCTTTTATATTTTTATATTTAATTATACAGTTATCATACGTAGTTTAAATATTGTAATATTTGAATAATTTAATAAATTTTACTTCAGTTATTTAATCAAAGCAAGAGCCGTACAAATAATGATAATAATTAGAGTAATTAAAATTTTATTAAAAAAGTTAGTGTTACTAAATATTTTCAATAAATTATAATTTATTACATAATAAAACAATAATAAATAAATGATATTAAGCTTTATGAAAATATTGAGAGTCAAAAAAAGAAAAGTGTTACAAAGGTTATGTATTTTTTTCGTTGAATCCAAATATGCAATAAAATGTGCGTCTCTATTTAAGATTTCTAAGTTAGTTCTCCTACCCTGGGGGTGGCTCTAATATAAATATCATTGTCCCCCCTCAAAAACATTAGACATTTTTTTGAAAAACGTTTAGACTTTGAAATATTTGACCGATACCGTAATATTAAAAAAAATAATGTTGTAGTTAACTTACAAAATTGTACACGATTTTTTCAAAACTTTATAACAAACTTTGCAATATGATTAAATTTGTGTCTAAAAAAGTTTATAACTTTTAAACAAATACAAATTTTACTAATGTTCATTTAAAAAATAACTTTAGATTAACCCATATATCATCTGCCAAACTTTAGTAGAAAATTATAATATCAAAAAGTTTGTAGAATACGTTGTACTGAGTACAAACCATAGACCGACTGAAAAAATCAACCTGATTAAGACGTAGATCTTAAATATTATTAAAAAAATAATATTTATTACAAAATTAAATTAATAATGAAGCAATTCTTGGAGTAATTTGAGGTAATTTAGAGAGATTCTAATTTCTCGTATCTATTGCAATCACTCATGTTGGTTTTGCCGGATCTAGAATTGTACTTCAAATGTCAATTTTACAGACTGATTATTTACTTTTATGATAACCTATAAAATATTTTGCATTTTTTCTGCAATTTTAAATTTAGCCAATGAAATGATGTATTTCAATAAACAGTAGAAGATTTAATATACAAAATTTCATAGTGTCAGAAAGGCACGAGGTACTAACAATAAGGCCAAACAAGTATATTCTAAAAATACTGACGTTAAGTAAATAAACAACAAATAATTTGTTTAAAACGTGATCATCTATAATTTATAAATTTAATTGATTAAAAAATTAAAATAAATAAAAAACGCAGCTATTTACAACAGTTTTTGAAAATTATGTTATTATTTGTTAATTATGTAATATTTTTGTATTACAAACATTTATTTATATTGTCAAAAAATTTGCGTAACCAAAAAGTATTTGTAAAACATTAGTAAACAATTTGACGTAAAATGTTGTTTTAGTCATTATTTATTAAACTTGTTTTTGAAAAACCTCAAAACTTGGAAATACTTGAAAGAAAGAGTTTGCGAGAATAAACTAACCATATTTGAGTAAAAATTTGGGTTAAAGCCTTTCGTTATAAGTATCATGAAAAATGTACTAGAATGCGATTGTGCAAAAAAGGGCGCGGCGCTACTTACTTAATGTGATTTTTAAATGCAATAAATTCCAATTAAGCCGTCAATATTTTATAATAAAAAATAAAAAATATTATAAAACAAAAAACGTAATGCATAAAACCGCGTTAATCATTTATTTTTTTGTATTCGGTTCATTTTGTTTCAATGCGATGCGGATTTTACTAAGGTTTACCGATTTCTTCTGAAGAGTGAAATAATTTTATACATTTGATTGCTGTCGCTTTCAATGGTATATATTTGGATAATTAATTATAAATTTTTTACTTAATTGTTTTGATTTTTGCTAAATTATCATTGTGATACTGGTTATCGGTAAGGTATATTTATTTACCCATGATTGATGTCTAGCATTTTAATATTCTTCTACAAGAAAAGACGTACATTATAACCATTCACAAGGATTTTGATATTATTTTAATATAAATTTAATAATTATTAAACAATGACATGTATTATAATCAAACCAACAATATTACAAGTTAAAAAATTACCAACTAATTAGTAGAGGATTAATCAAATTAATAGGTAATTTAGTACGTTTGTTGTTTAATCACTATTAAACGTTTTTATTAAAAAGTGTTGGATAAAATATTTGATATTATTTTATTCAATAAAATATAATCACATTTGCAGTAATATATCAGTGAAAAACTTTATTGCCTCATCTGATGCTGTACTTGATAAATTATTTCCGATTTATACAGGCGTAGCCGTATTTCATGTGAAGATTGCATAACTGAGTTTGGATATTTATAATTTTATATATTTATAATTTACAATCATTGAGGTATAACGTTGATTTTGGCAACGTTATACCCCAATGATTGTAAAAGCGGTCTGAATTAGAATTAAACAATTAACAAGTTTAAATAGTAATATTGATGTCAAAATTAACTTAAATGAAAAAATTAATCAAATTGTGTATATTTTGTTTTCTATAAAATAAATCCCCTAAAATAAAAACTAATATTTTATATTATTAAAATAACTAGTAACCAAGATTATAAAGTTCATTTTATATTTGCTGCAGTTTTAATTATATAGTTTCATTAATTTAATAATTAAAACTTTTATACAGTTTCCTTTGATTTTAATTATTTTGTTTATTGTTTCAGGTAAGCACCAGTTGGAAAATAATGATGTAAGTTGTTAAATAAAAATATACAAATAAATTATACAAACTTTGTGTCTTTGACAAATAAAAATGTTGCGAGAGAATTTGCATGTCATTTTTGTAAAACAAGGCTTATTTTATTTGAAATACCCATTATGCAATAAACGAAGAAAAGATATATTTATATTTTATTCCATAAAATATATTTTGATGTTTTATTTTTTTTTAACAAAAATTATCAAAATCTTGTTATATTTTTTTAATTAAAGTGGGTTAAGTAATAATTATAAAATTTATATTCAAATTACTATATGTAATAAATTATACATGTATAAAAATATCTAATAAGGTAAGGAAAATAGGTTTTACAGCATAATAACAAAGTAAATCAAATAAATCAAATAATTTTTGTTGTAATTTAGGACATAATCGGACATCAATACTATACGTTTTGATTAATTGGTTACCGCCTCTTGCTAAACAACTTAAAGGACGTTCTGTCTTTGAAATTGCTTACGTGTTTGGAACGTACGCTCCAAAACTGCCGAAAAACGTGAATCGTTCAATTGATTTTTTTCAATAATTAACTAGATTATAATGAATTAACAACATTCTTTTCTTTGACATTTCTAATGCGTTTTTATAAATTAGGTATTAAAATATCGATTTAAAACTAATTTAATTCAATCTAGAGGGTTAAATTAGTATAGAATTGAGCAACTATCTTTCTTCATTTGTTATTCTGTTTAAATCGAGGCCGTTTATGGCAATTTTTAATGAAATTTTTGACCACCTTGTGTTGCCAACTTAATTGCAACATATTTTTGGACGGCACAACTACAGTTTACTTAGCAACAACAATATCTTAAAAACTGTTCGAGTTATGCGTGGCACACATATATACATACATATGTACATACTACCTACATACAGAGATTTTTCTAAAAAGCACTTTTTAGAGTTTTTAGAGTCAAAACGTAATTTTTTGTTGAAATTTCAATTTCAAATTTTGATGTGAATCCAATACTTTTTCCTATATAGGGAAAAAGTAAAAAATAATTATAACAAACTATTTTTAAATGTTTTGACAAATCAATTTTGACTTTCAATGATTATTTTATTTTAACTTTAATGCTTGCTTTTGTTTTCTTAGACAGTGACCTTCTTCCCGTATGAACTCTACACGCCCAAAATAGTTTCATTGTGAAATGATTATATTCTTTTTTATCTCTTAGTTAATTACTTGCTGCCCAATGTGATAATTTTGGTCTAACGCGTGCGTAATATTTAGTAGATTGTCAGTTAATGCTTTAGCTTTTTCAAATAAAATACACCAACAGCAGTGAAATAGCTAGAGAAGCAGTTTACCGGGAGCAGTAGAATTGCTTATGTTTGCGGCCTGCATCTCCGACCCGATATCTATTTGCTAATGGTCGAATAAGTACCTAATCCGAAAGAATAACATTGGGCAAAAGTTAATAAAATTATCTAGTGCGTAAGGGAGACGAAAAATTACGGAATCGTCTACAGTGGAGTCAGAATAATATAGTTTTTTTTTGTAAAAATGTCAGATAAAAGATTTGCTTGGTTACAATATCTTTCTTATATAACATTATGTGGTACGAGGAAAAGGAAAAGGAAAAGGAAAAGGAAAAATTTAATGATAGCTGAATAGAGAGAAAAGCCCAATTGAATTAGTTTGTAAGGTCTCCTGACCCAAATCAACTACATTTTTATTTGTGGGTACTGGTGAAGGACTCATAAAACATTTTTATGCGGAGCCAATAAACAACGCATTGTATATTCAAAACATAAAATATTTTGAAACTGTAAATCATTTTCCTTTAGTGCATTATCAAGCTTGCATCCACGCGGATGGTGGCTATTTTCAGGTTTTCAAAGTAATGATATTTGATATTGAAACAAAACGAGACAGGCAAAAATGGTTTGCCGATTTTCTCTTTGAAATTAAGACATGTATACAACGTTTTTGTATAAAGTCCGCCAAAAAATATAGACAGATTTAAAGGAACAAAAACTTGTTTTATATATAAATATTGGTTAAGTACAAACTTGTTGTAGATGATCAAAATGTTGGCCGATAAATGTTGTCTAGATACAGAACAGATTGGCGGCAAAAGCTCACTGCAGTTACGTCGATAAATATTGCAATGAACACCGCTGTGCGAATGCAGCTGTATTCTCTTTCTTAGCTTTAATTTTCTCACAAGGTACTTTTTTGTCTAATCAAATGTCCGCAGGTTGGTTGTCATTATATTTATATTAGGCAGTATTATCTTATCTTTATCTATATTAAGATGAACGCCTGGTAGAATAACCGTGTTTACGCAGTAAGTAATTGTGGGATGAAAGTTTTTCACTTTCCATGTTTAAGGCACTTGTCAATAATTTGTTTAATTGGAATGACCTAAATACACAAATAACTATTATATCGTAGATATCAATACGAATATTTCAATAAAAGATGTTTATATATTTATCAATATTAATAAAAAAAAGTAATTTTGAATAATCATAATATGTATTGCCTATGTTGAGCTGCATTTTCATAGACACATATGGATATTTCAATAAACAACAACATTATTATATATATTTTTGTCAAATAATTGATATAGAAATTTTTAGATCGTTAGAAAGCAAAAAATACATAAATTTTTTCATAATAGAAAAAAATTAGGTTGAAAACAAAAGGTGATAGTCGACCGTGCAATCCTGGCTGTATAAAAATATTTGATTTGAGGCTTAACAACTACATTGAAATTAATTACAGTTTCTATTGTCTGGAGGATAAAAATAAACTTTATTTAGTATTAATACAATTTTAATTAAATAAATTTACTTTTATATCTTAATACAAGATTTACAAATTCACTTGTTATAGCTTTCGGCCATATTGGATAAACACAATGACAAAGACAATGATTATATATATATATATATATATTTCTTTATCCTTGTCTTGTTTTACCAAAACATACATAAGCCTTATAAGCTGTATTAAAACAACCAATGTAAAATTAATTACCTAAAAATACATGATTATGAAGTTTCTACTTTGATAAAAAGCAAACATATCTAAGAAGAAGCAAAATCAGTTTTTTTAAAACACTCCCACTAACTTATATAACTCGAGACCTAAATATTTTTTTGCTTATCTGATTAATAATAAGAAATATAACGATAAAATACTCGTAGTATTATTTACATTACATTATAAATATTTACAATATATACAATTTCCACCAGGTGAACTTGAAAATTGATTAAAACGCTTAAGTTTATTAATATTATATATATTAATTCAATTAGTAGGAATTTAATTTAATTTATATTAGTAAGAGAATCAGTATAAATATTTAAAAATAGTAACTATATATTTTTTAAGTAGTGTACATAAAACAAACTAAGTCAGATCGAGAGATATGTCTGAACATGCAACGGATGTTAGTCATTCGGTATTGTTCAAGTCGAGTAGTTGAAATGTTTTTCCTGTACTTTCTGCACAAATCTGTATATGGGTTAAAAGGTTAATTTCTTTAAATATAAACTGTTATTAATTAAAATATTATGAATTCTATTTTATAAAATTTATTTTTTAATATATTAATCAATATTTTACAATTAAATATCACATAATAGTAAAATATATTAATTATTATTTTTTAATTAATTTAAATGATTAAATGTCATTACAGGGTTAAAAAGATGATAATTAATTGGAACAAATGTTTATTTTAAATGCATGTTTTCTGATTGAAATATCAAACTAATTTATTCTCCTTAAACTTTTTGATTGAGACGATATTAAAATTTAAAAGTTATAAAGCTTCATTGAAGTCAAAAAGGTTGTTTTTATTCAATTCAAGTCGGAAAGTTAAATTTATAATTCTATCCTATTCAAATAATATTTAACTGGTTATTAAAGTAATCTGTTTGATTGCTTTTGAAAAAGTATAGCAGAAAATCTTATTAAATAATAATATTAATATTATATTTTTTATAAATATAATTAAAACAAATTGTAACATAATTGTATACATAGTAGCTATCAAAACTATTAAGTGAACCTTATTAAAAATTTGAATCAAATGAGTAACAATTAATTCTATATAGACGTAGATATTAAATTGTTTGATTGCGCTTGCATAATATTTTTATAGCTAGAATATATAATAAATATTGGAATTATTAATAAATGTTGATCTTAGTCCTATTTGTAATCTATTATGATCTGATATGCAAAGATTTTTATTTTGTGTATTAATTTATTTTAATTCATCAAATTAACACGCCATGTATACATATACAGAGTAGACTAAAAAGCTAAGCTAAGCATTTTAGAAAAAAGTTATTTAAATAAAAGTTACTTGATTTAATGAAGAGCCTATAAAAAAATTAACCCCACCTTCCAGGGTGTGGGGAAGTAGATCTACCTTAAATAGAAACTCCTTAATTTTTTGATTGTACAAAAGAATATACATGACTTTGAATGTAACAGTTTTCTTTATACGTGATAGGTAGCGCTGTAATTGACAAAAAACAAAATTGAAAACGGTACGGTAAGGCTTGGTTACAGTGCCAACTATCACGCAACAACAAAAGTGTTAAAAACAAAAGTTACGTATTTTTTCCGGTAGAATCGAAATCTGCAATTATATGAAGTCATTTTTAGATTTTAAAGTTTTCCTTTTCCCTAACTCTGGGTGACCTTTTTATCTTAACATAACCCCTGTTTTTATTGCAGATTTTGATTGTACCTAAAAAATATCTAACTAACTAATTTTTGTGTTTAAGATTAAGTTGTACAGCACCGCTTTGAATTTTATTTTTTGGTCGATTGCTGCGCTATCTATAACTGAAAAAGAAAATGATATATACAAAAGTCATGCATTCTTTTTGTAGAATTCAGATCTGCAATAATAAAAAATGGGGGTTCCTATTTAAGATTTCAAAGTTGCTTATGTCTTCCACTTACTTGGCAGTAGGGGTGACAAAAATTTATAGGATCGGATGTCTCGCATTAAATCGAGTAACTTTTGTTTAAATAATTTTGTTCTTAAATGTTTACTTTTTTAGATAAAAATTCATAACTCTTTATTTGATCCGCCCTTACATGAAATAAAATCTGTTTAAATTTGATCAAATGAAAGCCGGTTCAAAAGGGTTAAATTGACGGATATAATATAATTTATACAAAATAAATATCAATATGTAGTAACAAACTTGTATTTGCATATAACTACAACTTTTGAAGACGAATGAAGCATTTAGTGGTGGTTTTCTATTGTGTGATGAAATGCCAGTATGAATTTTTGCAGATAAAATACTATTTAACGATATATGCTGTGCTTGGCACGAGTATGATTAGAACCTAGCACTTATTGGGCATTGGCAATTTGTTAAACTAGAAATTATGGATGAAGCGGGGTAATTAATACAATTAACTTTATCTGTGACATACGTTCTGAGCAAAATAGACGCAAGACGATATAAATTTGGAAGTTTTTGAGATAGTTTTATAGTTACCTTGTATATATGATGTACCGCTTGGGTCGAATATTTTGAGAACAACGAGCAATTGTAAAAAAATGTATTAAAACATGACATCAAAATCCACGTACGTTTGTAATCTTAAGTAGGACTATCATCATAAGATTTTTAAATTTTCAAATTCTTTCGATTTTCAGGACACTGTGTAAATAGTTTATTATATAATATTACTTTCATACAATTTAATTGAATTAAAATTTATATTTGTAAATTATTATTAAAAATTTAAATTATTCATAGTTTATGTACTAAATATCCATATATTTTTGTAAATCACTGTAAAGAATTATTTTAAATATTATTACTACAAAATAGGTGTTAAATTAAATATTAAATTTAATAAAATTTTGCAAAATTACTGGATAACTCCATTAAGATATCAATTATTACTTCTAAAACGTAACTCACGTATTAGCTGTTGATACCAATTAAATACATTCTATAATAAACTCAATAACTGATTAATATCAATTACTTGAAATGTCGACATAACTGTTTGTGGCATTCAATTAATAATTAAGAGAAAACTTATTGATAAGTTCCAATAAAAATTTTGTAAATTGCATTTTGTTATTATATGTTGTTCAATTTAAAACATATTTTTACAATTAACGTAAAAATTTAATCATTTTTTCACTATATTTTGTGCATAATACATAATTGCTTTATGTGTATGCTATTACAAACCAGTATCAAGCATTATTTTTAAATACAATCGTCGTTTTATTGCGTAATCAATAAATGTCAGCCATTATATTTTCATATAGCTTGCAACATTGATGTAAACATTATATAGAAAAAATTAACATGAATTATTCATTTTTTTAGCATAAAATTTAAATATTTAAATTTACAGTAAATACATTATAGACAATGCAAACAAGTTAAAATTTAATAATAAAATTTTTACAAGATTATTGGCTTAAAACAATACTCTTAGTAAGCCAACAAAAATCAATAGCATATGCAAGATTTGTTAAACAGGTTAGTAAAATGTCCTGGAACGAATATATCTTTAATTTGAAGAGATTCTTTTTTTAAATTAGACATACATATATGGCAAATTGAAACGAATTTAACTATGCAATTTTTTTTCAATTCCGATCTAACCGGAAATTCTTCATTTTTTTCTCATATAAAATTAAACAATGATTTAGAAGTAAGAACAATTTTTATTTAAACATTTATTTAATAAAAAGAAAGAAAAATATTGATTAATTCTTAATTCTTAAAAATGAAACGCGATTTGTTTCTGTTATGTTTCCACAAAACTGGGTTAATACAATCCAATGTTATAATCTTCTTTAATTTAAAACGATGCGCGGTGTTTATTCAATCGAAGACACATAACGAATAGAAACAAACCGCATTTCATTTGAATTGTGATTACACGTAGTTTATGTGGCCATGTTTGTCAAAATCTTTGTTTAGGCGGCTATATCTGAAGAGGCTGCACTCAGAAAGGATTATTATAGGATACGTCAATGCAATTACATTGTAGCTACATAACAAATAAATCTAATAAAGGTTAAACTTGCAACCGCCTAAAAATGTTGCGATTACTACGGCTGAATTACTGATTGAGATTTTTGCCTGATGCTCGCCTCGTTCGCTACTGTCGCTTTTCTCAGAACTCTCAGCTCGTCCTGCAGAGTAGCACTTTCTGGCCTTATTAAACAAATAACTATTATTTACAAGTAGTTTTTTTATTATAGAGCTGGATAAACAGTTAATATCAAGCGTATTATAAAATAGTGCCCATCGGAGTGTTTTACGTTTACCACTACTAAACTTAGTACCCCGTCCTGCTAATATTTTATTTATGTTTTTTATTCGACCTTTGGTACTATTGTACAAATGAATAAAAATGGATAAATCTTTTGTACCATTCACAGTTTTATCCCTATGCATTCTTAAAAGTAACATCAGATACTTTTGTGTTAAGCACAATTCAAAAAATGTTATTTTAATATCTTTACAAAATTAAATAGAATATGAGAAGAGATTTTTGCTTTTTTAAATATTACCTTTGTGTTTATATATAAATTTTTATCAAGGTACTGAATATGATAGGGTGGTAGACATTTTTTTGAAGAGGGCAGATAAGTATAGTAGAACTTGCTCATTTTGGTTTATTTGTGGTCGGTAGAACCACATAACTGAACTGATTTTACAAACCTAAAAGATTTATGAAGAAGTTAAAATGTGTGGCCGTATTATTATTTGCTGTGGCACTAACACGTAAATCAATTATTTTTTACATCTCTTGCAACAATGCTATTTGGAAATCACTAAGGTGCACTGATGATCTCTTATAAGGAGTGAAACAATTTCATGCATTTGATAGTTGCCGTTCCTAGCAACTTGAAATTTAGAAATTGATTTAAAATTTTTATTAATCACTAAAATGTTTATGTTTTTGCTTTAAACTAAACCTCAACAATATACAGGGTGTTTCCGAATTAAAAGCAAAAAAATAAAGGTACGCATGTTTAATTTTTAACAGAAAATCATTATTTGCCTATTTCAATTTATATCGGAGATTAAAAACACGTATTATTTAGCAAAACTTTTTATTTATAAATTTTATATTAAGTAAAAATACATAACAAAAATAGTTAAAAATTAATTGCAAGTAAAATAATATTATTTTAACAAGTTTATAAAATGGCCAACATAAGCGTTGATGCACGGGATCTAGACATTAGTCAAAATAATTTTCTTCGCTTCTTTTGTTATTAGTAAAATTCTATAAAATTGCTATTCAACAACAAGGAAAACGCAGATAACATTTTTGTTTACGGATTCTATAAGGTTAATGCTCTAGCTGTATGCCACGAATATTAATTAAGATTTACTGGCAAAGACAACCTTCTTATCGAGTATTTTACGACGCTTTTTAAAAATTTTGTGAATTTGAAATTGAAAGTCGTAGTCTAAGTTCACATCAATTGCACACTGAGGGTGGCAGAAGAACAATTAATAGTTTTTGCTCGTTTAAAAATTTCTAATAAAATATCTAGAAAACCTTAGATAGGAAAAATGTTCACACATATCATTATCAAAAAGCAATAGCACAGCGACTCTTTGAATGACATCAACAAAATAATAACGTTATTAGTTTGATTCTGTATAGCTATAAATCTATGTTCACAAGAAGTAGGATTAACAATCTACATAATGAGCATAATTGGTCTGGATATCGGTACGCAGTAGTACGAACTTACCAGCAAAAAAATGTACACTATGTAGGGTTCCTAGTGGACAACAAATGAAAATTCAAGTGTTGAGTATTTATATTTTTTTAAACGTGTAAACAGATAATTTTATCTTTGTTAATAGTTGCGTTAACAGAGATAAAAATATCAGTTTACGCGTTTAGAAATAAACCCGTTTCTTGACAAAACAGCAAAAAAATATAGATACCCAACACTTGAATTTTCATTTGTTGTCCACTAGGAACCCTACATTGTGTAAATTTTTTTGCTGGTAAGTTCGTACTACTGCGTACCGATTTCCTCTTATATGATTGCAAAAAAAATTTATGATTGATTATTTAAATTTTTAATTTTATTATATTAAAAATAGTTGTATTTTTAGTAAATTTACTTATCATTATTCAGCACATGTGAGAATAATAATATAATTTACTATGTAAACAAATTAAGATTTAATGTTAAATAACAACAAAATTAAATTACTTTGTAATGTAAGAATGGAAGACTGGCAAGACATCTTTACGGCATAGGTATCATAGATACGTGCAGCTTTCCTAAGTATTGTGCCAAAATGTTAAGGGTTGTGGGGTTATAAGGTCATAAACAAATAAAGAAATAAATATGTTTATTCCCATATAATATAAAAAATAACCAAAACAAAAATACAAAAGAAATATTACTTATTTCATTAAATTTAATAATAAAAAATTAACAAAATAAAACGCACTCACCTAAATGTAGAGTTTTAATAGATTACAGTTTAATCCAGCAATTCTACCCAGGATGCAATTTATAGTAGGACCATTTAATATATTATACAATAAGAATATATGCTGCATAAGCTACGCGGGATAGCGATAGAAAGACCCGTTCACGTCGCGAAATAAATCGCGACGTTAACAAAAAAAATCCGCGGTGAATTTTTTTAAAATTTATATTTTATTAAATTTTAATAAAACATAGTTTAATAATAAACATAATAAATTGATGGGATTCTGCCTCAGTATCATGCAACATGTCAAGGCAAGGTAGTGAAAAATGCAAACTTGATTAGCATTTATACGCATGTGTACTTCAGCTTAATGATAAATGATGATTAATCTATAAATGGCTCCTCATTACCATAAGCACCAAAAATTGTAAAATAAGCGCATAAATAAGCATAATATTTCTTAAAAATAAGTTTATGAATTTTCATAGAAAATTAAATATGCATAAAAACACAAAATAAAGTCTGTAAAAAGCATTAAAATTTATATTCAAGGTAACAAAATACCGAATGAAATAAGAATTAAAGCATTAAAATTAGTTTTTATTAAAAGTATTCATTTTTCTTTTGAATTGTCAACCAAACTCCCATTTTTCTATCATCGAGCACATTTATGTAAATATAAAAAACTTCTACACTACCGTTTTGGCTCAAATTTCAATTTCGGAACAATTGAGACACACAAAGCGTAAAATTTGTTTTAAAACGTTACGTAATAAATTAATTAATAATTAAAAATATAATTAAAAATAGATGAGCTAATCAAACACTACAAGACAACCATAATTGGCTATGTTCAAGCTATGTGTTTTATTAAAATTTTCCTGTACATTTTAGTATTAATTTATTGTGTAATTTTTTTTTATAGAAGTAATTATAACTACCATACATAATATGTGAAACAAAGTGAGCTTTGCACATGCGTAATAATAATAATGCGTAAGAATAATAAAATGCACAATGATACAATAATATCTTGGAAATAAAATAGTTAAACTATATAATATTGAAAAATCTATTTCATTTGTTGTCAAATCTAAGAAAATATTTTGATCTACATTAGAGTTATTGGCTATATTGATAGACGACAATTTTAATCACAAACAAAATTTAGAAGAAATAAAAACTTAAAAGTAGAAATGAAAATGAAAAAATATTTGTTTAAGAAGATGAAGAAACTACATGACTTTAAATGCGGGTAAATATATTAAATTTATTTGTCTGTTTATAAGGACGGTATTATTTTGTTTATGCTTAAATATATGTCCAAGGTTTCTATCAAATTATCTCAGCGGTGTGAGATATTTTTATATTTTCCAACTTTGAAATCAGTGTTTGTGTTTCCGAATATGATTGAAAAAGACTGAGTTGGTTTTATTAGTTTTGAAGGATCTAGCATCTCTATAGCATGTTTTAAATTTCTTCCCGTTTGTCCTATATACGTGTAATAAATAGTAATACTTGTGTTAATTTTATCTATGCAACAAGCAAGATAAAAAAATTTCTCCTATAACATGTAACTAAATTTACAAGCCTTCTAATTTTGACAAAACAAATTGTTCACTGGTACTAAACTAGCGTTTATATATATATATATATATATTAGTAACACCATTACAATTACAACTACATATTATTTACTAATATCTTTTATCAAAGGCGGTTACATATCTTACTAAAAATACTAGGATAAATTTTAAAACCGTTACTAGTTAAAATTAACACACGTATTTCTGTTACATTCTGTATACGTTTGGACAATATGCAGATGTTTTTGATATGAGAACCGTTGTGGATTCTGTAAGCGTTCTTAGGGTGAAATATGACCTAAGTCGATCTAGATAGTTTAAAAAAATGTTAGTATGTATGTATGTATGTATTTATGTATGTATGTATGTATGTTTACGGATTTATTTGTCATTTTTAGCTAGGTTGCCGAGTATGGGAATATTGTAAATTTGTTGGGTATTGTGGTTTTTATTTTGTGTGGACAGGGAATTCCGGAATATTGGCAATAGTCTATGCGTAAGTAATTTCGGCGCGCGGTTCAAACGGAGTATGTATGAATATATTTCATTTTAAACATGCAGGATGTTTTTAACGTCGCTCATTGTAGGATATACATGGTATGTTGTTAAAATATTTATCTTAATTAGATTAAATATACTGTTGGCTAAAGATATGTATTATAATACACAATTGTTGGTTGTGTTATATTAATGAAATTNGTAATTATTATATTTTTTAGCCTTTTAGTATATGTTTTATACATATACATATGTATTTTATTAGTAAGAATCATCAGAACGACGATTGTTGGAGTCCTGGTAAACTTGCGGCCGTATAGGAAGATTGGATAGGTGCGTGTTGCGTTGCGAGCACGAGGCAGGCTGGGAATTTCACGTGCTCTTCTGGTTTCCGTCTTATAATCTTAGGCGCTGGAGGTTTTTAGGTTATTTAACACAGATAAGTCA
>JARJEC010040107.1:0-12022 GCA_030264575.1 Tachinus sp. AB-2021 | reverse complement strand
GAAATTGTCAAATAATATCTCAAGGAAGCTGAAATTTTAGACTTTTATTTAATTTTAGAAGTTAAGCATTTTTAACTTTAAAGTCTAAAATTTCACCTTCCTTGAGATATTATTTGATATTTTTATTAAAAGTTTGCTTTAAATTATATGTTAAAATTTTTATTTTATTTAATTCCAAAAGCTTTGTGATGGTCTACAAAATGGCAGAAATCTTTATGTTTATAAATAACATCGACCAACATTAATGCATATTTAGTGACTATAGAAATATGAAGATAATTTAAAATATTGTAAATTAATTAATTATCTTATGAAGGCGGTATTATATATATATAATTATATTTAATCATATATAATCATTTAAATTAATAAAAATAAATATAATTACGGAAAACGAACGAGAGAACGAAATAATTACAAAATTCTTATCTTAATGAAGTTACAATCAATTCGATTGTACTCGCTTTAAATTGCAGTGTCGTTCGATCGCTTGTTAAATAAAATCAATGATCCGCGCCGACAATTTCATGCAAATCCTTTCACCCCGCCTCCTCCGCCACGCCGCAGCAGAATTTTATTACAAAACCGTTAATTATTGATTGCGGACGGACGGAATGAATGGGCCCTCGTGTAATTATCTTCAACAGAGGTGAAGAAGTCACTTATTATTCACACGCGCAGAAGTAACAAGCGACAATCGACAACTGTTATTATTATTATGATTGTTGTTTATTCATAAACACACCGTAAATTTATTGCCTCCATTGATTAATAAATACAATGGTTACAATTAGTATGTATCAAATATTTTATTTGTAAATTTAAAGCCAGGTCAATCTTTATACATAACAAGGTCTACTCGGTCAGATATCAAAAAACGTTGTAAAAAATGTTTGAAATGTTTCAGAAATGTTGCAACTGGTTCCAAAGTATCGATAAAATATTGAGAAATCCTTGAAAAGTTCATACAGAGATTAAAGCGTGAAAAATTATAATGAAAATACTTCAAAAATGGTTTTAAAATCTTTGCGAAATGTGGATGATGAATATTTAGTAAATTACAAGAAATATTGCAAAATATTAAGAAGTAATTAAAAGGTGTTACGGGCCCAATGTTTGCAAAATGTAAAAACATGTTGCCAAACGTTAATCATTGTTAATAATATACGCTGACCTGCAAAAAGAACTAACCTCATAAAATAATTTAAGCAATGCAATAAAATATTCATTATTTTAACATAACAATAATATTTGGTTAACGTCTTTAATATTCTGTACAAAATAGTAGGATAAAAAATACAAATTACCGCCTACCCACATTGAGTTAAATCTTCGCGCAGAAAAAGCTGGGTGGAGAGGGTAGCCTGTATACAAAATCCAACGTCAAGATTTCCAGTCTTTGCTTTCAACTCGATTCGTTCACATGTCGTTTGCTAAATACAATGATAACATAACTTGCATAACACAACAATCATAACTCTGTGTCTACGAATGTACAATAACACTGGGTGGTACATATATTCCCGCGTAACTCCCACATCCGCTTGAAATTGTGACCGTTGATCGGGTCAACATAAAAGAGTTTTACTGTAACTATGAATTAAACAATTATGTATTAATACCACGTGTGTGTCCTCCTCGAGCCCGAGTTACACTATTTATCCATCGTACCATTGACTTAATTAAACTTGTTAGACATATTTGAAGAATTCCTTTATATTCTTCTTAGAGGATCAAGCGCATTTCTTGGAGAGTCTAGTACGGCCGGTCAAAGATAAATCCTCTTCATCGTAGGTTTTCTATGGGATTAAGATTCTGGCTGCATCCTATTTACAAATATCAACCTCATCTAGATATTCTGTTATCACTCCAGCAGTGTATGTCTGGTATTGTCTTGCATTAAAACAGAATTTTAAATAAAATCAAAAATTGACGAATATTTTCCTTCCGCAAAGCTGTGGGCGCTCGAAACTTCATTTTTACAAATAGGAGGTCAAGTTGCGTTTTTATAGAAATGCTTGCCTACACCGTAACTGAACCTCCATTAAAAGAAAAAATTGTTTACAGATGGTGAAGACAAAATATTGTTTACATTGTTCTCTGCAGCCTTTCTTGGCCTTCAGGTAATTTCAGATAAAAGCAAAACTTTTCCTTGCAAAAACCAATTTGACGACATTGCTGAAGCGTCCAATTTACGTGTAACTGCGCAAACTACATACGTGGTTGTCGATGCGTGGATAGCAAACGTGGTCCAAACGGAGGTGCAGTCTTAAGCTACTTTCTACAAGTCTCTTCTTAACATTTTTCTCGGTTATTTCAATCATTCGTACTTATTGAAAACAATGTTGCAGTTAAATTGCTGTTAATCTGTGCGCTCCCCCTTTCACCTTAATTCGTTTAACAGCAAGAAACGACATCAACGGCAGTTATAGCCCTTTTTTTAGATCATGCTTGCTTTTCTGGGGGATATATTGCTAACTATGACTACCATATTTTTAAATACATTATTTAAAATATTATTATAATATTATAACCGAAAATTCAAGAATTCCAACCTTGGTTATGGGTTCTTTGACGTGCACGCAAAATCTAGATAGTACATGGTACCTACAATTTTATATCCTATCCTAAAGAAGTTTTGCTTAATACGACCTTTTCTTGGGCTGAAAAAGTAGACCCTCTAAGTAAACAAAACACGGATTTGCATCCGGGATCTTTGCAACAGCTGTCAACACACTAATCACTGAGCCACTTGGGCTGTCACCCTTCATCAACGCAACAATTTAAGAAATGTTTGTAGCAGTTAATTAAATTGTCATCGCTTGGAATTTTGCATTAACTGTGAAGCTTAATTCCAAAACAAATGCATATAAGCCCACTTGTTTTTTAGCCTAGACAAGAGATAAACAATTATACATATTCCACCGCTTTTCCATTTCCTCAAACATGTTGATGTTATCGAAAAGAGACACTGCAGTGCTGCAAAATTAAAATCCTACATTGGAGTTAGACTCCCATATAAGAGCAATTCAAAGCATTTGTAATGAAAAAAAAAATACAAATCAGTTCTCGATTTATATATAAGAAGGTACTTATACCAAGAAAGGCGGATTTGGCTAACTATGAGGTAAGTTGTAATAGATAGAATTTTTTCAAATGTAGACAGGGTAATATTTTGACGTTCATTTGCTGATTGATTTAGCTGAATATACATAGTTTTAGAAAATTGTCATTAAATGTTTACGAAATTTGGAAAAATGTAACAAAATATTTATAAATTACCAAGAAAAGATCAAATGCCAAATATTAGAAAACATTTGAGCAATGTTCAATGTTACAAATTGAACCACCGGGATGGCATGTCCAGTATGGCCAATGTCGAATGTTTGTAGGGCAAGCAACGTTAGACCCGGTAGTAGTAGCCTTTTATAGGTCTTTTAGAGTAACACACCAAATATAAAAACTACTACCTAACTGAGAAATGGTCATGTTCTAAAATAATAATATCAATATTGATTTATTCCGAGAAATCTTTACAGACATATAGGAAAACAATAACAAACACACATATTAAATACATATTATATAAAAATTATAAAAATTCAAAAATAAAGAGAAATTATGTAAAATCTTTTTGACATTTCTAAATAAATAGATAAAATGGCGCTAAATTATTTAAAATGTTAAAAATGTGAGAAAATACAAAAAAAAATGCAAAAATCATTGAGAAATGCGGCCTAATGTGTTCTGCAAAATGTTTCCTATCTCCGCTAATTGTTTTTAAGACTTTAAGAAATAGGCAATATTTAAAAATGTGGTTGTAAGTGGCAATATCCCTTTGAAACAATATGTTCTTAACTTTTATACCATCATCCATTTGAGGGATATCAAACCTCGACATTGTTCGCGATTGACGCTTTGTGCAGTTCCGGCAGCGTCTTAAAAAATGGTCTAATGATGTCCAAAAATCACAGCAAACAGTAACATTTTTTTAAACTACATTATGGGTTTTATTCTTCCAAATGCTTCGCATAGTCATTGGTATGAAAACCACTATCATTGAAAATTATTTTCTTGAGAAAGTCTCTTTGTTGTGCATGGTTTCAAACAGCTATACTCAATTTACGGTCAATAATCAAGCAACATTAGATAATTATTTTGAATGAAGACCTAGAAAGATTATCACCCAAAATTCAATATTAAATTGTTTTAATAAACATATGCATGCGGCCTGAAAGAAACAAAAAGGTTGGGTATGACTAGAGGATGTAAATCGTTTTTAAATATCCTTCATTGTTCTTATAAGAATATTTCTTTTTTAAGAACGATGCCAAATGGATCTTCATGATTTTTCGGCTATTCTAGCGAACAACTGCAACGATTTGGATTGATTTGAAAAAAAACCCAAACTAACTAACTAACTTGGATGAATATATGTTGTTGGCCTTGCATCAGTAATAAACCCAGACCTTTTGTCTTAAAAAAATCCGCAAATTTGCGAATCGTGGCGGCCAAACTTTCATAATTTTGAAGTAATGTTTAACAATAATAATGCATTATTGTGTTGAATAACGATTTCACATACTATTGAAACATCATAATAGTTTGACTGGCAAAGTACAACAGCAAAATGTCTATAAATTTTAATTTTCCGGTCTTGTTGGGACACTTTATAACGTTAAAACCCAATAATTCAAGATAAAATGTTTTAATTTGCAGATTTTGATCTATTTGCATGACAATTTTGAGATTTATGAAGTCTTTAAAATATGTAGTAAGGATCTATGGCGCTGAAACGACTTTATTAGGTTACAAAAGAGTTACACGAATCAATGAAAATGTTCAATGCAAATATTGTTTTAAAGGTAATGTTATTAGAAACGGTTTAATGCAATGTAGCATTTATTTTCTAATTTAAATCGGATTAAATATTTTGCCGAATTTCATTCGGTTCAAATCAATGTTTGCCCCATTTGGTATTTTTTGCATTAGTAAATGTGCGTGGCTGTAACGGAAAAATAATAATCCATATGACAAAATATGTTGAGCCGGGTTTTGTATGCATAAAAAATACATATAATATGCGAGGGCGTGTGTTGATATTTTTTACGGCCAATATTGCAAAACAGTGGGATTATTTTTAATCCCCAAAAACTCTTATTAACTTTCCCCGTCTCTCAGACAGGATTAAATCCCCGGTTCTGATCTGGGGGCCCCCGCTCGCCCCTCCGTGCCCCCTGAGCTGTCGGGATGCCACGGAACCATAGCAACGGAGTGCTCTCCGCTAGCCTGTCTCCTGTCCCTTGATTTATGGCGATGGAAAATGCGAGAAATGAAGAGCGGCACCGGCAGACAGCCGTGCTCTACCCCGAAATAATATCATTTCCAGAGTAGATGCAGAAATCAAGGCATTAGTTTGATTGCGTGTCCGGATCGATAGCCAAAAAATACGCAGCAGCTGAAATAATAATAATTGCCACAGTATTTTATCTAATGATTTATTTATTTTTGAAAATGGGAGAGAGGGCGGCATTGTTTAACACAACAATAACAGACGCGCGCGCTTTGGAAATTAGCGAAAGCCTATAAATCATGCACTTAAAATTTCGAACAGCAGATGCATTTCATATCGGCACGTGTGATTGGTTAAATCGAAAACAGATACTCAATCGCGTCGGAAGCAGGACCCGTGACACAAAAAAAGAGTGCATATCGCAGCCCCATTGATAACTCATCGATGCTGATTTATGGGTGCACTATAACCCGGACACTATTGTTGCATTACCCCGTTTGGTAACTGATACCGTTTTCGGGGTACCGATTTTGCATTATGTAAAGTATTCAAAACCACGGAGCGATGATGATCATCATCATAATCGACATAATTCGCGGGTGCGGAGGATATTTTAAAATCCATTAGTCACACGCCTCATCCTCGCGAATATAATACACCGTCCGCAAACACAAAGGGGCTCTTGCTGTATCGGATTTGCAGTCGCATATCGTGATTTGTGGCCTCACTTTTCACTATTCTTGTACTCATTTCATCCGGAGCAACAAACATTATGTAACTTAAAATAATAAAAATTCCAATTAAAATGCAAGAATGTGCTAATTGCGTTAATTGCATTATCTTTACGAATAAATTTCGTTGCGAATTGTCGTTGATAAATACCGGGCATTTTCTTTTCGTGTTATTGTACCGCAAGAATATTTCCAGTTCGGGTTTATCGGGGCGATCTATAAGCATTGTTTTTGCCGTTGTTGGATTCATCGCGGGAATTAAATAAAACTGTTGGAATGTGTTTCACTATATTTTCCGGAACGATTTATCAAAACAAAAGAATTTAATATATACAGTTTGAATTGGTTATTTCTAATTCAACTGATCCTATCTGCACATTTTTTGCAGACTTTTTTTGAATACTTAATACATATAAACAATTTAAATCGGTTCTTATAAGAATCAGTTTAAATTTCAAACCTGATATTACATTTTCTAAATTATTATATGAAATCCATTTTAGATGATTTAATTTTTACCGATTTCAACTAACAATTTATAACTAAGCAGACTGAACAATGAACTATATTATATCCATTCTAAACTGATTAATCAGTAATAATAATTTCCAAAAACTATGATTGTTAAAATATTGTTCAATAATATGGCTTCCTATTATTATTAAAAATAGCAAAAAACGAATTAAATGAAAAACTAAACAAATGCGCATAGAATAAATAAAAATAATTATCAAAACATTTAAAATTATTAATTAAATAATAAAATTTATTAAGTAATATTTTAGTGTCGTGAAAAATTGTAATAAATAATCAATTTTTGCCATAATTCCTAAACATACGCGCGAATTAAATTTTATTGCACTTATTAAGTCAAACAAAATATTAAATGTTTCTAGTCTCCTGATAAATATCCTAAAATGTTTTTAATAAGTTAAAGGTTTGCATTAAAATTTATGGTTAATGTTAATTTAAGCTAACTAAATAAATTTGTCTATAAATCAATTGGCTAAAATCTTCATCTAACGAGACAAATGTGTCAAGAAATTCCAAATATCGAACATGATTGCATCTTCCACAAAAAATGGTAATCAAAAATAATCAGAAAATAACAACAACATCTCAATAAAAAGAATAAAGAAAAATAAACAAATTGGATTGAAAAATAAAAGAAATAGAACATTCTTGACAACAAGAACAAACTGGAAAAAAATTACAATAAAAAAGGACACGACTCGATAAATAATAATTAATTAGTCACCTGCACCTTATTATTCAAGTGCGACTATTTATCACTAATAATCGGCGTTAAAGATCCCCGCGAAATGTCTCCTTCCCGTGGGAAAACCGTTTGAAACAAAAGCGCGCACGCCGGCCGATTCGCTATATTGTTTTTTTTTTCTCTCGTTCCTTCGGCGGCAGTGATATATTGTCATGTTCCTACATATAAACACAAGTAGAACGTAACCTTGCATGTGTAGATATATTGTAAAATATGTGCATTCAACAATGTTGTATAAATTACGCGACTACGATGGAAATGTACCGTACACGGCTGAATGCGACGCGAAAATGTTTAATCGATATCTGCAAAATTGACGAGAAGATATCTGGACAGGTTGAGAATAATATTATTGATGCATCTTCTAGTCAAAAACATGCTTGGCGTGCTTTAAAGTAATGATAATAATCTTCGCGCAGAATGAGAATCCGTTATCTTTAGAATAAAATTACAAAGTTATGAACATTTTGCTCTAAATATTTAAATTTTATTTCATATAAATACGCTAGTCGGCATGCAAAAATTGATTACCAACATAGAACAAGTTAAAATATCTACAGTGTATTGTCGGATAGCTATAAGAAGAGGATCAACTATTCTATTAATGATTTATAGAAAGAAAGAAATCTCTATAAAAATGTTTAGTTCCTTTGAAATTAATATTAAAATAATTTTGACAATTTTGCCGGCATGATTCTAACAACTATTTGCGTAGACAAATTTTGTTAAATCTAACGAAAAGAAATTTAACTTTTTCTTTAATCAGAGTCTCGGTTATATAGGAATCGGTGTTAATTAAAAGGCGGATAAATGTGCAGAAATGAATAATTGCAGATGCCGAGAATAAATTTGGGTCAGGACGTTCATAGATTTCTTTTTACAATATTTGGCATTGTCCAGTTTGAAGAAAAAGTGCTCTGGTTAAATTTGTCGTCAAGGGTGTAACTACATCGCCATTTTATCATGTAGATCGACTCTCGGAGAATAGGTTGTTCTCTTGAGTTTACGAATCGCTTGCTGGCGATGGACCCATGGTTATCTGCTATCATCATCAGTATATGATACATACATGCTTATTGAATTGTCTACAATTTTTGAAGCAGGAACATACAGCGTGATTAAGGCTTCTATCACACGCCTAGGATTGTGTCTGTCCGATGAGTGGTCTTAAGCTTCTTTCACACCGCTAGGATTGTATCTATCCAGTGTCTGACGAGTAGTCTTATATTACCGTAAATGGGACCTTTCAGACCATTTGACCACAACAGGCTGCAGGATTGGCGTCATCTGGGTTGACTGAAGGATCTATCTGTCTTGATTTGTAAAACTCGTAATTGGTTAAGATGGTAGCTTACACACTATACGGATGTTGTCTTTTGGTATTAATTGTTTTCAGTTTGCCAAAAAATAATGAAATCCTAAATATCATCTCCCATTTTCAAATACATGACTCTGTACGTAATACTTTTCATTTTACGTGACAGATAGCGCTGTAATAGATAAAAACTTAAAAACGGTACGGTACTCTTTGGTTACAGTGGCAATAACATGCAACTCGAACAGTGTTAAATACAAAAATTACGTATTTTTTCTCGTAGAATCAGAATTTTCAATAAGAATTCACTTTTCCAAGTTGTCTACTTTGCCCCGCTCCAGGTATAAGATAGTAAATAAAAAATATAAAATTTGTTAAAATACAGTTTGCTAGTAGCGCTCTTACACTAAGTAGCAATTTTTATCCCACACGACGACAAGCCGGACAGACGCAACCCCAGTTGTGTGAAAAAAACCTTAAAGGTTGTAAAAAAACCTTAAAGGTTGTTTGCATTAGGCCAGTATAGCCTCGCGAGTGGCGAGTAACCTACTTGCCACTAAACCAATTTATAATAGATTTTACTATCTACTCCACTGAGGACCAGTTGCATAAAACCGAGATAATCAAATGGGTAATAAATCGAGGGTTAATCGTTGATTAAACATAATTCCGTTGTTCAATGACTGATTAGGAATTGATTGGTTAATTGACAACTTTAGGGTATTATTGTTAAGTTGGCAATACTTAATAACCAAAGTTTAGTTTCTTTTTTAAATTTGGCGCTATTTACCAGATGAATGATTTTGAAATTATTCACCCAAAAGAAAATATTAAGCAAATGAAAGAAGAATACCATACAATAAATAAAAATGAATTATAATTTAAAAAGATAAATGCAAAATATTGTTTATTAGTTAAAACAGAAGTTTTGAAAATATTTATTTATTACAATATTTCTAGTAATGTTTCAATGTTGATGTTCATTTAATATCTTCCAGTTCTCTATATATTTGTAGTATTTATTAATATTTCCAAATGTTAGTCAATAAAAAGTTCATTATCTCCAAAACACACGAGCGACACTGTGAAGTATTATTATTGCTGTTACCATAGCTTCTATTCTTGTATGTTTAATTTGATTTCCAAATTTATCCCGGATTCTCACATTTACATCTTTAACCAGTCCAATGTAAAACTGAAAAGAATTTTTTCGTTGTTGCGAAATGTAACAATTTAGTATAACTGAGGTTCTTTCTTCGCGAGCTTTTGGCATATTATTATTACAAGCCTACTTGCAACTCTACTTGCAATAGATTTATATATGTTTATATAATCACTATTTGTACAACTGTAGTAGCAAAGAAACATTGGGTTAATTCGTTCGTTTCTCTTGAAGTAATTTAGTTATTTCTAAATAAAACAAAGAATATTTAAATTAAATTATTATTAGTTGTAATGATTTTCAGTTTGATTGGTTGATGATTTCAATCAAGTGGTTATCAACAGTTTAGAGTTTTATACAACCAGCCCTAAATTTGTCTGGTTGCAGACATTTAGGTACTAAAGTTCTCGCTACTCTACTAAACTATTTGCCCTAGTCCGTACGACTCATTAGCAGTTGTGTTCAGACTATTTTTGTCGAATATATATTATAGAATAGATATAAGAGAAACACTTTAAACCAATGTACATTTAAGCTTAATGAAGTGTTATACATCAATTATGTAACCAAACATACAAATTATAAACATTTTAAGTTCTGCTTTTAGAAATAGGTTAGGCTATTATATTATTGCAACGATTAGGTATTGTCAATATCAAATATTTTATTGAGATTAGTTGAGCATGATTTACAATAAATGAAAATTACTGTATAACACTTTATTGAACACAACTTTACATAGCAAAAACATCGGAACAGATAAAAAACAAAATGTTGAGCTTTATGGTAAACAACCTAAATAAAACTTGATAGAGTTATTAGAAAACGTAAAGAAACCACGAATGGTTTAACACAAAATATAAACAAAGTGTTATTATATAGTAATCATTACAGTTTTAAACTGCATAAGCAATGATATGCAGGTCGGAGTTGGTGACCAGGCCGATTCCTTTATCCCGGCTAAGATTTGGCTTCTGAACGACTTGGAGTTTATTTCTATAAGTGTTGTTAACATACATAATTTTATTAAATGTATATATACATATATATATATATATATATATATATATATATATATATAGATATATATTTGTCAGCGTATGTGATTTTGAATAACATTCACAGACACACTTGGGATGTTGTGAGCTCTCTGGTAAGCTGCCTCGATCTACAACACACGTTGGTATTGGTCTCGACTCGTCTACTCCGCCTAATGCATATCCTAGCGCCATTGTATATCTGCGCACTGGGATAATGCACATAACACTTAAGATTAATACAACAATATTGTAGATTCCACTTAATAAAAAAAACTAGAAAGTCATATCAGGTAAATGAAGCAATAGGACTTTTTAGATTTAAAGCATTAGGCAGGCTAATGAATCAAAACGGTAATATAATCCTTGAAAATTTGAAAGTTAAAGAGAGTAGTACCATAACAGAAAATTTCTGGTCCCAGTATACCTGTGGAGAACTACTTTAAGAATTAGTTAAACTCTTGAGTCAGATTGTTGATTTTTCAACAATATTTAAACAACACATCGATACCTCGATAATCGCAGAAAAATAGGAATTAACGTTTATCTGTATACCAAAACAACACATCGCTAAATATTGTGGAAAGTACCGAACAATATGTAATATGAGAGTTTTAAAAATTCAAATCTTTATCAAAGTTATATAGCATCAATTATATAGCAAATGTTTGACACCCACTTTGGCTTTGGAAACAGTTATGGGTACAAGGGAATTTCAAAGATGTTAAGATGTGATATCTATTCATGTTTTATACATTACCAAAACGTCTTTGATACAGTATAGTACTCCAAGCGAATTGACAAATAGGCGTTGACAATAAAGACTAGAAAGATATAAATTATACGGATAGTCGTACTATGAACACCATCTGTTATAACTAGCATTGCTCACAATCAAATTTTACTTTATAATGACTAGATTCAGAGTTCAAGCTAGTGAGTAGTAGGAGTTCTTCTACTGAGAGAGTAGCCATACAACGTGGAGTTAAATATATGTATTATCTTCGATATTTTTCTACCTTTATATACTTATATATATATATATATATATATATATATATATATATATTATTATGTATCGTTTCTAGAGCTGTGACGAAAAAAATCTTGATCTTGTCTGGAAATTAAGATTGAGATCGAGACAGATATATTTGTTTTTGAGATGGAGATCGAGTTCCAGACGAGATCTCGCATTCAAAGAAATA
>JARJEC010040104.1:0-12431 GCA_030264575.1 Tachinus sp. AB-2021 | reverse complement strand
GCTTACATATGTTTATGTTTTTACATCATGTCATAGCGGGGTTTTGATGGGACCAACAGCTTATAAGGTGACTTCCGGACCACCAGTGGATTGAAAGCGGGATTAATTTTGGTCACATTTTGGGGTGTGAACCCACGACCTCTAGCTTTACAACTGAGCTATCCAATATAATATATATAACAAAATAATACATTATGGGTAATTAGGATTAACAAGTTCAAAGAATAAAAGAATACATTATACGACACAGGTATACATACAAACAGATTAAAAAGTGGGGTTAATAATAATTACAAAGCTTAGATTAAACATGGTAACCAATATATTTAGAAAGGGTGGGGGGGGAGAGATTATTGTAGCAGTTACTTAATAACGATTCTTATACTAGAACAATCCGCAAAAGATTAAATTTGAAATAATTTCGAATATTGATATGATCGTTGTGATCATTAGGTAAAATCACCGAATGACTATTCTTAGCTTTAAATATTTCAAGTAATTGAAAGGAATGATTATTTTCGAAAAAATGATTTTAGCAAATGTGCTGTCGGAATGAGACAGTCTAAAAGACCGATAGTGTTCTTTAAATCTTATACCAAAATATCTTCCTATTTGTCCTATATATCGAAAAAGAAATGTAGAAGAACTTAACTCATAGACTCCGGATTTCATCAATTTTTCTATGCTCTCTTTTGCATTGCAAAATAGGGTTTTCAGTTTGTTGGTATTTTTAAAAGCTAAAAAATGATTTTAGCAAATGTGCTGTCGGAATGAGACAGTCTAAAAGACCGATAGTGTTCTTTAAATCTTATACCAAAACATCTTCCTATTTGTCCTATATATCGAAAAAGAAATGTAGAAGAACTTAACTCATAGACTCCGGATTTCATCAATTTTTCTATGCTCTCTTTTGCATTGCAAAATAGGGTTTACAGTTTGTTGGTATTTTTAAAAGCTACTTGATAATTCAATTTACTGAGAATACCTACTATTTTTTGCGAAATATGAAATGGAGATATATTTTTAGGGGACTGAAGACATTATTTTCTTTTAATTCATGTTTGTTTCTATCACTGTATGATAATGATCAGGTAATTGGTCGATACAAGTCGGGTTTAATTAATATTTTTCGTGATAAGATATATAAAAAGTTGTTTTATTTATTAAAATGCAATATCACATAGTAAAGGCTACCACCATTCAATTTTTAACTAATTAGCTCCTGTAAAAAATATTTAGAAAAACGTTTACTAATATTGTAAATTGCAGAATGACTTGAAGGTGAATTCCATACAAATTATGGTAAAAACAAAAAAAACTATTTTCGGTATTATTTGCATGTATCTATACCAACAACTACAAGTTAAAATTAGTGCGCGAATCAAAATAATTTAAAAGGCTTTCTAAGAACTATGAATTGTCAAACACTCGAGCAAGTAAAACTATTGTAAATCCAGTATCTTAAATAAATTACGTAATGTAAATACTCTCAAATATGGACTTGCGACAGTTCTACTTACTCGTGTAAATCTGTCATTATATTTATAAAAAGCAATATAAAATCAATGTGTTTATTTTAGTGTCTTGAAGTGTTATAGGTCAAATACAAGAAATATTGTGTTCCAATGCTACTATCTTATTTTAATATTGAATTGAAATACAGACTGTTTTAATTCAATGTTTAAACTATTCTATTTTATGCAGAATAGAAAAGTAGTTTATAGTTAGTGTTATTTGCAGAGTGGTTTTGCAAATTGGTAAAAGAATGTCTTAACACAAAATCAGTGATTGCTTCCATTCCAGCTCTCGGCGATCCACTAATCAAGGGCCTGACTGAAGTTGCCAACAAACGACCAGAAGATCCAATAGAATATCTAGCCACGTATTTGTATAACTTTGCCAACAACAATAATGGCAGATCACGGTCACGTGGAAAAACGCAGGTAGAAAGATTAATTATTTTAGCACTTATCATTATTCTTTGCAACTTGAAACATGCATGCGCTTTTGTTTATTAATAATGTGTAGTCAGAAAATTATCAAATATAGATTAAATCTATTACGACTTAACGATTAGGTAGGTTATAACCTGTAAATAAATATCTATTTATTGCAATGAAATATTTTATTATATAGAATTTAAAACAGAAACTTATTGGATAATTTTTAATCGATTAAAGTTGAAACAACTCTAAATAAGCTTTAATCGCTAAATTCTGATCTTATATCTTTTATTTACAATTTTTATTGCATAACATATCTAAATCTAAAAAAGTGATGATAATATTAATAACCTTAGATTAGAACTAAATTAAAGCTTCGCAATACATTTTTTAAATTTATTTAAACGTAATCAATGATTGCGATAGATTTTTTTACTTAAAAATTCTGCAACGTGAAACTATTTAATTTATTTTGTTATCTTGATTTTAGATTTTTTGAAATATTTATAGTTTAATAAAAGGTTGTGGATGAATCTTTCGACGTATGTGTATATATACCAGATATTATTTATTCAAATTCCTTCTTACCATTAAGCGAAGCCGGGATGATGAGGTTTGTAGAATCAACATAATTATTTATGCTTGAAACGGTGTTGAATTGAGTTTGAAAAAATAGTTTCTTGTTTTCATAATTTAGATATTTAGTTTAACCTATATATAAAAGTTGTTTATGTGAACTTATTCCAACGCTTCATAATTTAATAGCGGTAGGAATGATGTTGGACGATGAAGTATAGAGCATCTGAACTGCTGATTTATCTTTTAATTTTAGTTGATCGTTCCGACTTTGAGTAGTTATTGATATCAAATTTGCGCTTTTTTAATTCAGTGTAGATGGCCCCATTTTGGGACGTCGATTGACAAATGTATAAAACCTTTGACTGTACTTTTATGGTAAACAAAATTAGAACTACGAGTTTATTTAGCAATCCTATTCTACTTATTATGCTTCAAATGTTTACTATGTTAAATTTATTTTTACTTGTATCAAAATATTGTTTATTTTTATATCATCAATAGTCAAAGTGAGAAGTTATACGCCTTTTTTTGGAAGAAGAATATAAAGTTCCAAAAATCCACCTGGAACACAAAATATACCTTACAGATAACCAGTATCACAACGCCAAGCTGACAATAAAATCTAAACACTCAATTATTCAAATTCAAAGTAGCTACAAGCGTTTAACTTTTTATCATATTTTTAGTTTTATTTAACGTTCTTCATACCATATTTGGAAATTAAAAATTAAGTTGTAAACGTATCCATATCTTTTCTTTTTTTGAGAAAGAAATTTTATTTATAGATTAATTATCGCTATTTGATACAAGAATGGGAGACAAAAAATCCCAAGTGGGTTACTAGAGAACTGTAGAGAGAAATATTAAATTTTCAAACCTAGAGACCATGCATAGCGAAATGAGAATTAAACAAAAGCAAGTGGACTAAGAGTATTTTAATAAAACCATTTTAGTAATAAGATGCATTTTCATATTAAGAGATTTGTATATAAGCAACACATTTGGAGTTCTATATGTTTTGTAAGAAGAATATAAATACCAACCGTGTTACTGTTTGGTGTAATTTTTCTAATGAAGTCATCATTGGATCATTTAAACATTTCCGTAAATGCACAAACAGTTAATTTGTATTTTATGTATAGACAATGCAACTTACCACCGTTAGACATATTTTTCTCGGGTTTTTTAAGTCAAAAGTTTAAGTTAACAATCTCATAACTAGTCAAATCTTGAATGGAGAGATTAGGGATGTGTCATATTTACGCCAAACGGTGATTGATAATTTAACAATTATCAAAGTAAATCCAAAGAGGGCATCTATAAAATTTGTATTTTCATATATAACTTCCACATGCCTATTTTATCATTAAATATAAATTGGTATTTTCTCAACAACAAAAATGTTGTAAAAATCTTATTTTTCCCTCTTACCGAGACACCTTTAGTAGATAATGTAGGTTTTAACATGAATTAGACTACTTCAGCTAGATTTATGTAGCGATTTTAGTTGTAAACATTAAGCATTAAAATAAGTACAAAAAAGTGGGCATGGCATCTAACCGCAGCAGTATGAGCGGTTACATGCTATGCGCACTCTCCTGTGCTTTTTTAAATTTCTATGTTTACAACTAAAAACCGTTGCACAAATCCAGCTTTAATTACAATACCATAATATAATGTAGAGTTTTGGTAGAATCAGCAATATTATACTAAATCGCATGTTCCAGTAGAACTTAATAAATTGCGACAAAATTGCATCACTAAATTTCTAGGAATCTCAACAATTGGTAGTACCAGGTTCCCCGTCATTTGTTGATGCAAATAATGCAGTACCGGCAAATATAGATGTAGTTACCTTAGAACCGGATCAGATACCTACTGAAGAGGATACTTCTGCCTTCAACCCCACTAGTAGAGTAAGTTCACTCATTACATTAGTGACGCATACATTTAATGTAGAATATTTGTTATCATCATTATTCTATATGTTTAAGAATATAATACACATACATCGCAGTACTCGTATACCACGTTTGTATGAAAATGTCATGCAACGTCAGCAATACACAGAAAATTATATTTGAATGTAGCAAAGTAATATTAATAATTGTTAGAGATGTTGTTTGTTATTAATTTTGCGCACCAGATAAATAGTCCACAATTCAATTGCTTTGCGTTCCTGAGTAACCTAACAATTAATGATGTATATATTGGTACTAGTTTTGAGGTATGTAATATGAAGAAAAATAATCTAAGGAGTGAATCACTTTAATTATTAATCAACCAATTTATTCTAACAACACTATTTTGATCAAGCCAGTATTTCAGTGCACCTTTTAATCATTTTCCAAACAAACATATTTTTACATTATTCTTTCCAAAAGTACCACTAACTCGATTTATTCTTCAATTGGCAACTTGCATCATTTTTACGATGACCTGATCCACGTTTTTACTTGCACCATAGAGTGAATTTATTTTGATATTTACAATTTATCCAAAGCGGTAAGCCAAACATTACAAGATTTTCTGATTTACTCTTCACAAAATGTTTGTATTTGCCCCCAAATATATAGAAAATAATTTAAAACCTAAAATGCCAGAACATATTCACAAAACCATTAGACATTTGATTTTGAATAATATTTCAAAGTATATTTGTGATATTAATATTAAATTGAACTCCTAAATTATAATTTAAAAATATTTAAACATATTCCATTTTTCTATGTTGATCCTATAATACAACTCTTCATATTATTTATCGGTGAACTGATTTAGGAAAATAAGAGCGTAATTAGTTGTACAATACCATTTTCATAGGATGAACATGGACAAAGCATGTTACACTTTGCTGCTGCTCGATCACACGGAAGAAACGCTTTATACCAATTGCTCATGGAGACCGAAATAAATGTGGGATATAGAGACGAGCTATATCGCACTGCTAGAGATATTAGCATACAAGCTAATATACCCGAAAATACTGTGGAACTCGATAGATACCTATTGCAAATAGCCAGAAAAGGTATATTATTGTTTATTTTATTCTAAATGTCTAATATAAATTACAATTTTGCAGGTGACACCGACAAATTAGTGGAATTATTATTAGATGGCTATGACCATATCATAGATATAATGGACGAAGATGGTGTACCTATTATAGAAGCGGTTAGCAATGCTGATCAAACTGACACTGTAGCATTTTTACAATCAATATTGGCATTTGAGGTAAAAATATAATTTAATATTGTTAATAATAAAAGTGCACCATTAAGAGGGTAAATCAAATATGAATTTGTATTTGCTGGTTTATTGGTTACGTATATTTTCCCCGAGGTGGTTCCTCAAGCGGTACTGCACTGTGGTCGTGATGGTTCTATTGTGCACCTTTGACGTCTTACTATTTTTTCAATAGTTATAACATAAAAGATATCAAGCTGATTGGTCTGTAAAATTTAGCCAGTGCGTAAGTACGTGTGAATGTATATACCAGCCTCAATGATCTCAAATTGTGGTTCTCTCAGAGCTGTAAAGCCTTTCTGTAGCATGGTGAAAAAATTCCATCAGCACCACTTAAACATTGATTCTCCATTCCAAGTTGCTTTGGTTAATTATGGTTTTTGCCTTATCCCAGTCTCTTTAAAGTTTTTTTTATTCAGCACCCAAGGTTCTCTGGATTCGTTGCTTCTAACAAAACAGAACCCGGGAAGTGTGTCTGCGGTAGTTCTTGCAGAGTGCCTTTTTGCCATTAGGGATCCAACATTTCCCGTGGGATCTTTAATTAAAGTTTTTTGGAGGCAAGAGCATGCTGGTGCGTTTTCTACGTCCTACGTTCTACTCTAAGTATCTCCTTCACAAATCTCTTTTGGCTTGTTTAATGGCACTGTTGTATGTCGTGAAGCTAGTTCTGTATGTAGCCCAGTCTCCGTTTCTCTTGGCTGTGTTGAACAGTTTTCTCTGTTTCAACAAGAAATCTTATTGGAGGTATGTTTAACAGTCCTTGGATAGCTTCATTCAAAGAATGAGTTGACAACCGAATCTCTAACTCGTATGCAGTTCCTGCTACCTTTGGATATATCCTGATTTGGCAAAACTAGTATCTTGTATTGATTATGTAAGCTATGAATTTTTGTTTTCATAGATAGCTGTAGTAGGTTTGCATTTCTACTAAAGTGGTAACTTCTTCTGTTCAATTTTTTCTCAAGCAATTGTGTTTGAACATTTAATTCTTCATTCAACTTCACACAAGTTTTTCAACAATACAAATTTTTAAATACTTGGCCAAGTTAGCCGATTGCTTCTTTCAAATATATATATATTTTACAAAATTCCGTCAGTATTGTCAGAGTTCGACTCAGGCAAGTAGACGGCGTATGAAGCTACTAGTTACAATTTATAAAAATTATTATATGTATCTGTCCCTCGACATTGCTATGCGCCCATAGACATTATTTAAACTATTTTCAACTTCCAAAATAAGAAAGTTCAAACGGAATTCAATCGTTATCCATTGCAAAGTATAAATATATTTTCCTAGCTTATGAATTATTTTTAACTTGACAAATTAATTGTTTTGGCGCTGTTGGACTTTTTTCTTTAAAGATTGTTGTATCTCCAAAAAAAAAGTTATTTAGTGGACTTGAGTTATTGCTATAACATCTTTATAAGAGCAATCAAGAGAAAATTTGTCAACGGACGTAGCTAACAATTTAGAACTTATAACCGATTTGTCTATTAATGATATGAATTATTTTCTAATAATTTCAGGAACGGAGAGAGCGTGTTCATCATGCAATTCGAGAAGGAAATTTAAACGATGTGATGAGTATGTTGGCAGATGAAAATGATACCGGGAGTGGTAAACTGTTAGCAATTGGTAAAAATAGTTATGGGCGTTGTACATTACATATAGCTGTATTATGTCAACAAGAGGAAATTGTAGACTATTTAGCAAGCACATTTTCCGACACGCTTCGAATCGGTGATAATGTAAGTATCACTTGCTGCACAACATATTGTAATATACTGTGCATAATATAATGTTCCTTAGAAAAGTTTGACTAAAATACAGTAAAATACTACAAATAAAACTGTTTCTTTTGTAAATTTCAGTTAGAAAGAACAGCACTACATTATGCAATGGGAATAGAAAAAATTGAATCAATCAGTAGGGTACTAATTAAGGCGGGAGCAATACGTGTATTGAAAGATCTAAAGGGACGTCAGCCCACTTACTATTTTATGAACAAGTCGGACATTCTTCGACTGCAAGAAGAAGAAGAAACATTTTAAACAACAAAAGGAAATAGGCATCATGACACACTTTACTAGCACAGGGTGAAAACATTATCAGCTTCATAAAAAATATCAAATATATTTTATAAAGCTAATAATAATTAAGTAACAATTACACTATTAAATTTAATGTCAAATCACACTTCTATTTTTTAGTTATTTTATATAGTATATGTACCAATTTTTATAAATATTCACATAGATAGGATTAATGATATTAGAATATATTTTAGAAATTAAAAAGTATGGTCGTTTATCTTTAGGAAATTATTTATACCAGTATTAGAAAGTGTAAAGGATTTATATTTGTTAATAAAAAATCTATCTACAAAAATTTTGCTTCATTTTTAAATGTAAATGAATTGAATGTCTTTGTTGAATAATAATATAAATAAATAATATACAATATATGCATTAATATCTGTATTATGTCATATATTAAAGTTATACTATGTTCTTAATATTAGTAAATTCCAGATGTTATTGGGAAGCAGGCTTTTCTTTTATATCAATATTTGGTACCCAAGGCTGCGGATTTATATACGTCACAGAAACAGACGATTTCAATGCTGAAAATTATCGAATTAGCACATAAAAGCAGAAAAATAAAAGTACTCACATTCTAATCCACGATTTAATGGAATGGGCCTTGGCTTATCTTTGGATTGTTGCAACCAGATCTCATAGGATTTTTGACTATATTCCTTTCGTTTTTGACGTTCCTCTTCTTGTTTAACAAGCGAGGTTTGTTCTTTATTTTTCTTTTCTGAAAATTCACATATCCATTATTATAACCGAGAAATATTACACACACACATTAATAATACAATAAGAAAAAATTAACAACATATATTAAAATACTGACCTAGATCCATTTCAACTTTCTTTTGCAACCACAACTGAAATTGTTTTTTGCTTTTGGCATCCTTCTGTTCTTGATATTCCATTCTGATGTGTTCTACTTTCTCTTTTTCCTCAAGTTCTTTCTTTTTTTGATCGTCCAACTTTTTCTTATTAGCTAACCACCTTTTAAAGTTTTCTCTTTCCTCTTCTAGATGCTTTTCGCGTTGGAGACGTTTCAGTTCAATCAACATCGTTTCCCTTTTCTCTAGCGCTTTCTTTTCTTCGTCTTTTTTTATAAGCCAGTTACGAAAATTTTCTTCTTTAGTCTGCTCATCAATACATCGTACAGTATTTAATGTTGTTAATGAAGTAATTGATAAATGAAGATCATCCGATGTAGAAATTGTGGCTTTGACTGTTATACCACTATCGCTATCAAAATTTGATGTTGACTTGTTAGGTGTGTACTTTGCAGATTTAGGTAGTAAGGAGGTACTAGATTGAGATCGTGAAATCTTTTTTGTAACGTAATTTTCAATGGGATTTTCTTCATCATACTCTTCCACATACGGGTGGCACGGGCACTCCTTGGGATTTGTAAAACATAGACATCGTTTTACCTTTACTATTTTAGGATGGTCTCCAGATCCATGCATATTCAAACATATTGAATCCTTTTTGCCCATTGCCATATCATATGAAGTCTCGACATAAACTGCAGGATTTATATATTCGCGTATTTTGACACTATTTTCATTATTCAAATCATTTGTGAAAACCCCAATTTTATTATTAGTGGAGCCACCATCTGTATTTATTGTACGCATTAATGTACAATACCTTCCGGTTTTATAAATCAAACCTCTATATGAGGCTAAAGTAAAACTTCACTGACGAATGTGGAGGAATATGATGAATTTGGGTGGTTTTTAGGGTGTTGTTTTTGTATAAAAATTATTTGCTCTTCGCAAATAATATGACATGACAATAACACATAAAAAGAGAAAACAAAAATTCAAACAAAGCTTTCTTTTATTCAATTTGACAGTGACAATTCAATTAGGTTAAAATTGAATAATTAAATTAAACATTAAAAGTTAAATTGATAATAATAAATACCTATTACTGATTTCAATTGCAGAAATATTTAAAGATACAAATCTTGCTTTTACATTTTTATTGAAATGTTACCTTACAAATGTCGCTCTCTCTTCTTCTTTGCAACATATTTCAGATTGATTTTTTCATATAAAGTATATATATATATATATAATAATAATATACCTTCAAGTATTATCATTGGTTAGCACTGTACTTAGGTTTAAGTATGTTGTCAATTTTTAATCTGCATAATGTTGACTATATTTCTAATGCTAGATTTATATACATATCACTAGAGGTTACCATTTTATTGATACCTCAATTACTAACTTATACTCTTTTTAAGTAAATATAAGTAAATAATATCTTATAAATTGACGTATGCAATAAACTGCGTTAAACAAAATAATATTTGTTTTGTAAATTCCAGCCATCTATTGCGAGTTTAGCCAACTTACCAACCATTTTTCAGGTTATTGTACATAATTATTGGAACGAGAATATCGATCACTACACGTAATAAAATAAAAATTAGTCCACAACTAATCAAATAAATCTTACAAAACAATTAAGACAATGAAATGAGAAATAAAAATTCGGACCAATTCGAATCATTTTATTTCTAACATCAGTTATGATGCATTTGTATGATTCTTTGAAAATAATATCACATGCATATGCTATAAAAATAGGAAAAAACATAAAATATCAAATAAATTTTTAGAATTAAATATCCATTTTTATTCAATGTTCATTGAGCAACTTTATGGTGCTCTACAATATGTCACCGTCCATAGACCTCACCGACGCCAGAGGTAACGCACATTTGTAAATTTTGCCGCTAATTCCAACCTGAATTTTTGGGTTCTTTAAAAATCATGATTTATTGAGAAAAATTTCTTTTGATTGAGCATATCATTGTTGATGCAGCAAAGTCAAAAATTAGTACCAATTGTTGTTACTTCACCCCATACGTTTGATATGGATTACCAAAACTCGTCGATAATAAAACAATAGACGAGTTTTTATGATTTATAAGTAAGATGGTTACAATTTTCATTGAAGCATATTCAAAGCTAGATTAAAGAGTGAGTGTAATGTAGTTTTAAAACTTTTAGATCTTTTATATCACGTGTGCACTGTTGCTGTACTTTATTTATAGTCATTGTGATTGGTTTTCTTAATTGTTTGGGCATTTTAAGTTCCTGCAACGCATTCATGTGATGCTTCCTTTTAATTGAGCCAAATATTCTTCTAGTCTATAAAGAGACATTCCTCCTTCACGTCATATTTATATGTTTTCTACTTTTTGCGTACCTACTTGAATCACATCTATTATTGATTTTTCTCCCACAAGATTATTTCCTTAGTATATTTTTTCCGTCAAATATGAATGATTGTTGATAGTATTTTGTAACCATTGTTTAATAATGTATTTCCCTTGTAATGTTTACTTTCTTTTTAATCTCCTTTCTTGTGTATTGCTATAATAGATCCCTTGTTTCATTCTTCAGGTACTAAATTAAATATAAAGCAGTCATCAAATATTTGGTTTTAAAAGGCAATATACTTACGCAAATCAAAGAAGAGTTGGACGACGTGTACTCGGTACTACCATTTGCAATACTTCAGGCAACTGAATTTAAACGTGACCGTACCAGATTCGATAATGAAAAACGTTCGAGACGTCCAATAACTGCAACCATTGACCAAATAGTGCTAGCCAACCGTTAAATTAAAAACAGATTGCAAAAGACATGTCCAAAATCTTGTTTGTTACATACTCAATCAAGGGTGTGAGAAACCCAAAGCGCGGCTGGGTGCTGCGTGGACAAAAACTGTGTTTGAATAAACTTTTTCATTGCTCTGCTTGCGCAATTTAGGCGAAATAAATCACAGTTTTGGCACCGATTAATCATTATATTTACACATGTATACACCATTACACATCAAAAATAAAAATTCAATCAAACGGTGGACTGCTAAGTGAGAAATGGCACCAAAGAATGCAAAAATAACTATTTTGTTGACAAAGATGCCAACTACTATTTAGACGGGCTGATGAGGTGGGAGCATCGCTGCAATATGTTAAAAAATAAAAATAAAGTTTAAATGAAAATAATTTTTTATCGTTATTGTTTTTTTCATACCATCCTCGTAGCTCTTTACAGTATAATTTCCATGCGTTTTTTGCCACTTTCTCATTATTTACTATTTTTCCTATTTTGTTTTATAGTCCTGTAGTCATGTTAGATTGTTTTTATCTACCTTCTTTTATTTGTTAATAATTTATTTTTATCTTTTTCTTCAATAAGTTCCATTTTATTTCGTATCCATTCTTCATACATATTTTTTCTTATTATACTCTTCTTTTTCGTTAACATTATTTGTTCTTAACCATCAATACTGCTTCTGCTTTTTCCATAACATGTATACTACATATCTCATTCCAACAAAAGTTCCTGTGTTGCTTCTATGAATTCATTTTTGCTGCTTAGTTTATTATTTCTTTCTATGTATGTATGTATGTATGTATATGTATATGTATATGTATATGTATATGTATATGTATATGTATATGTATATGAATATGTATATGTATATGTATATGTATATGTATATGTATATGTATATGTATATGTATATGTATATGTATATGTATAT
>JARJEC010040058.1:0-42543 GCA_030264575.1 Tachinus sp. AB-2021 | reverse complement strand
TTATAAAGAAATTGTTAATAAAATAGAGTCAGTTGAAAACAATTCCCGGTAGATATATATATATTATAAATAAATTTTTAATAAAATAGAGTCAGTTGAAAACAATTCCCGGTAGATTGTAACAATTAAATTTTGAAAAATATATAACCGAGTTTATGAATAATATTTCTTCTTTTGTGTATTAATTTAGAATGTCGATAAGTACAATTCCTTAAATTTAGGATCAACTTGTAAGTTACTTGTTTTTTTTTAATATCCATTTTGAAAAACTTAATAAACCCTTTCGATGCGCCATTGGAAAATGCGTGGACACTTTGTGTGCGTCATTAGAATACGCTAGAACATATATATGGTGCAACGCACACGTATACTGTAAAATCGCATTATTTTGGAAATAGAGAAAAATAAACAAGTTTAAATTTATTTAATAGAAAACAAAATTTAATTCAATAAAATGAAAATACAGTAAAACCTCCATTTAGCGGACACTGACGGTGCAACTGATTTTCTCCGCATATTTTAGGTGTGAGCTTTAAAGAAAGTGAGATAAATATATGGATATGTGTCGGTGCATTATAAACTGTCCGGTTAAAAGACTTCTCCACTTATCGGAAGTGTCCGCGACTAGATATTTTACTGTATTACTCTAAAATATTTTTGCTGTGAAAATTTTCAAAGCAAAAAAATCATGAAAACATTGTTTTCATTGTAAAACTTATTAAATTTTGGTACAAAAAAGCGAATTTATTCTAAAATGATAAACACACATGGTTTGTACTTGCACCACGCTCGAGCATTCACTTATAAAACTGCCACTGAAATATAAACTGACTAGTCAAATGGTCTGAACAAAAAAAAATCATATTAAGTGAAATAACAGTCATAATAATAGAGTGACAATATATTAAAAAAGAACAGAACCAGAACAGGTTTTCTTGAACCAATTATCGAGTATCGTAATCTAAAATGTTTGAATCGGAACAAAAACCGAAATTGAATGCCCGATAATTTTATTTCAATTAAAACTTACTTATTTTGAGTAGGGTGATAGCAAAGGGCAGTATAGTGCCCAACATCTTTGTTTCCTTCATGTAAACTAATCGATTTTAAAATATATTGTTGTGCTCCAAATTGGATAATTCTTGAGAAACTACATGGGTTGTTTTTGCGTATTATGCATTTTTCTTTTGGGCAGTAGTCATATCTGTAACACAATAAATTAGTAAGAGTAAAATTAAATAACATTGCAATGATTACCTGGCAACGTTAACTGCTAAAACAGCGGGATAATACGATATTCGTTTTTTTAAAACCATTGGTATTTCACAACTTAAGCAGAATTTTGACTGTGGTTTTTCATGGGGTCCAGTGTCAGTGTAGGCTTTAACGGCAGTATCTAAATTTATTGGCACATTACCATTGGGGCAACCGACAAATACTGTGTTTCCATAGTCATACTTCACAAGTCCTATGTTGCATTCAGGGCACAGCGATTGCAATTCTATCTGGTAGTGGAGCGCACGATGAAGGAATGACGTATAAGTTTTGCACATTTTGGACCAATCCTTTAGTTTATCAGGGGCCTGATCATCATGAGGAATTACGTCATGAAATTCATCATGCAAATTTTTCATGAGGAAAACGTAGTACTCATGGGCATCTTCATGATTTCCCAAACCAAACCCCTTTGCATCGTTATCAATTTTACAAATTTCTTTATAAAATGTTGATGGTGTATAAGATATTATTGATTCATTCCATAATGCAACAATAATATCAGCAAAAGCCTTATTTAGTGGAGTGGTAAATTGAGTTGACAAAATATATTCTGATATGATGGGGCAAAATCGCAAACATTGGATAAGTGAGTTTGAATAACATGTATTTCTAATGTTAACTAATCCTGACAATCCCGTAGTCTGTAACATAAATTTCAAATAATTTTTTTATCAACATGTTCAAAGTAGAATTTTATAAAACATCTTTTTCCATTTTGGTGAGTAAATGTTATTTTTCAACTCAAAGTAGTGGTCTTAATCACAAGTGATCAAAAAATCTAATACAAACATAAATCCATTTATAATGTCAAAAGAAACTGACATTGACAAACTAATTTTTAATGTAGTGTGTTTTTTAATGTTTTTAATACAATCTGTAAAGCAATGTATAAAGATTAATTCGTTTCAAGCATTTTTTTCATGTATGTACAATTTTAGTATAAATTATAATTAATTCCATTTTGAAGTGTTGGTTGCCTGTCTGCTGTGTTGATATTATGTTGATTTAAATTGTTACTTTGAAAGGTACATAATCTACAATAACACTGTATAATAAATTTAATAGCAAGAGCATAGCTTGACATTTACAAAACATTGAGTGCGTCAGTTTTATATGTATTGTTAGTTAAAACTTATAGAATTTGCACTAAATGCAATGCTCGATTTGCTATCTTAGAAATCTAAATATTGTCTATTTTCTATATTTTATATTTTCTTATGATTAATTAACGTAAAAATGTGTTGTATTTTGTCTGTAGTTTTATTGAAATAACTAAAATGGAAAAAATCAGGTTTAGTACACAAGTAAAGTGGTTTGATCACTTATCTAATTGGAGCACTCACCACTGCGCGGCTGTTACACTTGTGATTAAATGATGCACTTTACTCCTTTGTACTAAAAATAGCTATTAAGTGCAGACGTTTTAACTTGTTTATAAGAAAATATTGCATGCACATAAAGTTTTACAGAAATATTAAATATATTTCATCATATTAACTTCTCAGAAAATTTCAATCTTTCAAAAAGTTTCTGCATTATTTCAAACTTAACAAGTAAAAAAACAAAATAGATATTTTATTCAGCAAAATGATAGCAACCGAGAAACAACATGTGATCATGCAAAAGCTTCCTAGAGGACCAAGCCGTGGTTTTCGTAAAACGAGATGCTTGGGAAACATTTTTATCAATATCTCTTCTAGCCTTTGGTAGTCATCTAACAAGTATATTATACAATGTATTCCACCACAAAAACTTGGAGAAGCTTAAAAATTACAGATTTACATTTGTCAGATCATGTTTTTTAAACTTTTATTACTAAGAATAAAATTAAATTTTTAAATCTTAATTATAAGTACTTATATAATACATAATTAAAATATTTTAATAATTGTTTACTTTAAACAAAAAACCAAAAATATAAGTATTTGTTCTAATTTAGTAAATTTTAAATTTAATTAATTACTAAAATCTGAATAACACCAGCCGCCTTATTGACAATTTTTTTATAAATTATTGTAAATGTCGGGAATAACTAATGTCAACTACAAAAATACAAAGAATGCTAATAACAAAATCTAACCACTGATTGAATCATAATTAAACAAACAGATTTTATTCTTGACACATTATTGGCCACAATATTTGTTATTTGATAACTATGTGTTGATATGCAGTATTGCCGTAATAATAATTTTTTAAATTATATTTAATAACCAGGCTGCTGTTATTCAGATTTTATTAATTAATTAAATTTAAAATTCACCAAATTGATATAAATAATATTTTGTAAATTTATTTTTGCTTATCGTTTAAACTAACTAATTATTAAAGCATTTTAATTATAAAGTTATACTATATATAATTAAAATTCTAAAATTAATTTTTATTACTAGAGACAAAAGACGATCCGATAAATATAATCTGCAATTTTGAAGCTTTGATGATATATATTAAACCCCGCAAAATTCAAAGATAACGCCAAAAAACTCGTGTTACTTCTGGATCACTCTATATAGGTGAACCAGTATACCTGATAGGGAAGCTATGATATTTATTTAATATAAATGTGATTTGATAGTGTTTATTAATTATTAGAATATTGATATTAATTTATGAAATGTCATTTCAGTTGTTTTCTTATTCTTTTATTTGAATAAAAGTACTGTATTAAGTAATCATCGAATCTAAGCCGTAAAGCAAAGTATGTCTATTATTGTTTTTTAAGATTTGTAAAAAATTTATTTTCAAAATATATCACCTTTTTGTTATAAATATGGGTTTTAACATTTTTAAAATCTGTTCAATCTAATATTGAAAGCAATTTTTGTTTGAAAAATTCCCACAATAGCAATTTGTTGCAGGAATATCTATCAACATTTGTAATGTATTTAAAAAAAAACTTACTAAAAAATGCAATTAAAATAATGATTACTAAAATTGTGGATTATGACATAAAAATTCAATAAAAACTGCAATTTTGAATTTACAAAAGGAAATAAAATATTAAAAATCTATTTAAACATTACTAAAATTCTAAATAAAGTATAAATTTGCAATTTATAACAGATAACTTAATAAATATTGCAATTAATAAAAAAAAACTACTATTCAAATAGATTTTTATATTGAATGCAATATTTATTTTTTGACTTTGTCAAAAAAGTGTTGCCGGCGGTTAGGTTTTCTATTCGTTATAAAAGTTTTTCTTTGGTTTGCATATGGCAACGGCAAGTTAAAACAAGAAAAATCAATAAAAAGTTTATGTCTGAATAAAGAGCGTTTTTCTAACATATTAAATCACAAGTTAAATGCAACTCAAACGTAGCTTGAATTCAGCACCACGGAAGTTATATATGATTCCATGATAGAGGTTCTTAAGCCAAACATTTTTATTAAAGAAATAGGTTTTTTTAAGCATTTATACAATTAAATGCAAACATTGTGCGAATTATATACATACTAGCTGATGTATCCGTCGTTGACATTTATAATTATTATTGAATGGCTCAAAATCGGGTTGAGAGAGTCGGTTGGCTAAACATCCTGCCTTGTACAACCGACCCACCCACTTTAACACTCACCAATCCACCTACCGGTCTAAACACTCACTGCCTTACCCAAAGGCCGACTCTCCGATCAATCCACCTACCAACCAACTCATCTACCAACACAATTACCCACCAACCAACCTGCCGACCCACCCAGTCATCTACCTACCTACCGACTCACTAACTGACCCACACACTGATTCATCCACTAACCCATGCTGGGAGCAAAGTATGTGGCTGTGGCTCGCAAACCTTCATACTTTACGACCTCTTATAAATATATAATTATATATCAGGGTTCATCAATATAATTGAATGCCTAGATTTTAAGTCAAGGTTAGTTAGAAGCAATATAAACATTTTGAAGCTCTAATTAGTGTCTACAATGTGTGAAACGAAATATCATAAAACGGAGTGAGCTTAAGCTGTGTGCAAACAAAACCTATTTTTTATTTATATTAATATATTTATTTTAGTTTACTTGCCATAAGTGAATCTAGGGGAGATTAGTTTTTGTATACACTTAATTTTATGAATAAAATTAAGTTATAATATAATATAGGATTCAAATTAACCGCCACAAAATTTAATTTAGCTCGAAGAATCTATCGCTAGATAGAGCTAGCATGGCAACAGCAACTGTAATGAAGTTAGCTATCTAGATGTATGTTGATTTTTAGACACAGTGTTGTAAAGAGTTGAATGCGGCAAAAACTACTAAAAGCATTAGAAACTGTCCAATTATTTCCGGTAAAAACTATCTTTACCATAATTAAGTTTATGTAACAAAATACGACTTTACATCAAATAATTATAAAATAATGATCCTAGATTTAATAAAAAATAATATTTTAACTCATAAATCGTGATCTGTTGTAACAAAACTTCAACTATTTGTTCTTCAAAACTACTCAAACCTTCGTAACTTTGCATCTAGACCTCCTATCAATAATAATAACAATCGATAAAGCTTATATTTTAAGCCAAGATTATTTAGAAGTAGTCAAAATTTCTTGGCCACGACTGAGTCAACCTCCTATAAAATGTCTAGGTCAAACTAGAACATATAGACACACAGACAGATGAACAGAAATTTTTCTAATTGTGGATTTGGTGTCCCTAATGTTTAAAACGGAAGAATATTATGAAATGGATTAATTTTAAGTATTGTACAAATAAAACCCGTATTTTATTTATATAGTATTAGATTTTTTATACTCCCATCAAAGATGCCTATGTCGGCTAGTAAAATAAATTTTTAAAAATTCGCTGTGCGAAAGATTTGGATCACAAACCTTTCAAAAACGAAGCAAGCACGCTACTACATACACTACTGACGGCAATAAAGTAGGTTTTGCTATCGCAGATGAACTACGCCAAATCTTAGGCAGTTGCAGATATTTAATGGAAATACAATCTTTGGCATAATTTAGTTTATGTAACAAAATACAACTTTACATCAAATAATTATAAAATAATGTTTGGTTTAATAAAAAATAATATTTTAATTAATAAACTACCATCTGTTGAACAAAATTGCAACTACTTGTTCTTTAAAACTACAGAAACCTTCATAACTTTGAGTCAAAAGATCATATCATAACAATTTATAGCCTAATTTTTAAGTCAATGTTACTTATAAGTAGAGTAACAATTTTTAAAAGTTCTATCATTAGTCATAACTGAGCCAACCTTCTACAAAATATCCAGAATATACCGACAGACATTTTTCTGATGTTGAATTGGTTGTCTCCAATTTATAAAAAAAACATAAAACGGGATGATTTTAAGCAATGTACAGACAAAATCTTTTATTTTATTTATATAGACATATAACTAATTTTTAAATAAAATTGGTTGCTTGGTACTATTCTATTGCAATTCCCTTAATTAATTGTAGTACGGTTGGCAGCAACAAGACAGGATGTTTTTGTGTTAAGCCGTTGTACTATTTTTATAATAAGATAACTTTTCTTCAATGATTGTTTATCAATTATTAAATAATGCAAAAATTTTCTGAGAAGTTATTAAGTATAAAATATTTTTCCATGTTTCCAACTTTCTGACACTGTATAATGATGGCTAGCTGAAACTAAGCCAGTATAGTAGTGACTGATCTTTTTACCCCTCAACAATTTAGTACACCTCATCAACAATAAGTTAATGAGAGGTGTGCTATTACTAATAAAAATAACTAAAAATCATTAAAGAGTGAAGCGTATTTTAGCATAACTTTTATGTTTATGAGTCAATCTAATGGCCAAAACCAGCTTAAACAAGCTTAATTTTGATTCGTAAATATGCCATTCTAATAGAAAGCCAAAAACGGAGAAATTATTATTAAAACTGCAACATCTTTCTTAAATAAATATTTCATTAATTTTTTTTAAATTATTTATTTGTATTACTTATAAAATTAAATAATTAATTCTGGGAAAAATATTCGTAAAAAATCACTTTACTAATTTTAAACATTATTCAGAAATATTAAAAAAAAATTTCTCATAAAATTTTTGAAAAACATTTTAAAATGCTAAATATTTTTTTTTAATAACTATATTTTTCATTCTTCATTAACCTCTTAACTTTCTTTTTATTTTACAAATGGCGTTAAAACACTCATTTATTTTATAAATCAGTAACGTTGACCGAGTTATTACTGGTAAGGAAAAATAAAGCCAAGACGCAAACCCGAGATAACTCAGGTAAGAGCGTTTGTATTTTCTACACAATAATCTCTTAAAATAAATATATATATAAAATTTAATAAAAACTTTTTATACTTACGGCAGGCGAATCTAATAACTCTTGCCAGGTTATATATTTCTCTATGAGACTGGGAGTGATTGAAGAACTAGGACTGGATGTAGGACTGGATGAAGGACTGGCTGGAAGTATGGGTATGGAAACAGGAAAGTTTTCGTAACAAAATTTTATACAAAAACTAATAATTTTCCGCATGTAATTATCCTAAGAAATTTCATGTAAATTAGTGTTTAAAACTTGCACAGCATCTACCCTGCACATAACTTTTTAAATGTGAGTAAGAATTAAAACAGAACAGTTTTAATTTTTATTCACTGATAAAGTCCAGAAGAATGTCCTTTTTTACATTCATTATATAATGCATATGCAAATGCATTCAACTCGTTTTTTGTAACATTATTGCATATTATTGTACTTTCTCGTTTATTTTGCATAATTCGGCATATAAGGTTGTTTTTTTATATTCATTATGCCATTTAAGGGTTTTTAATAAAAAATATATGAACAAAGCTTACAAAATAACATACGAATTCACGTGTTCTCTATAATATGATAATAAAAAAATTAAAAGTTTAGTGTATACATTTATGATAATAATAGATTGCACACTTAAATTTGTGTGCTTTTTGCGCTATAAATCAGTTGGAGTCATCATAGTAGACAAAAATAAAAATTTGAAGTGGTATTTACATTGTATAAAATAGAGATTTTTTGGGGTAGGTCATTTTCAGCATACAAATTATTATTAAATGATAAACGTCAAATATTTACAATTAAAAATATAGAAAAATATATAATAATTTACTGGCATAAAAATTATAAATGATTTTAAATGTTACTGTAATATTTGAATGTGTTAATATTATTCATAACTTTATCTGAAATTAAGTTGTTTCTTTTTTGATAATGCATATTTTGTGCATATTTTAGCATTTTGATAGTGCATATAATTCGATGTCTAGTTATGACCAATTGTTTTCTCAAACTAATGATGGTTTTAATCAGATTTTCGGTAAGTTGCTAAAAGTGTAGCGCCATTCACAGTATGCAACTAAATAACAATCAAATAATAAAACAAAAATAAAGAAATAAAACACAAAAAACAACATGTATAAAAAATAAACTAGAGGGTTAATTAATTACTGGACAAGTGCCAGGTAACTTTATAGATCATGAAAAAAAAAAAAAAGAAAAATCTTAATTAACCAATGATCAGAAAGTCTTTGTTTTACCTCAAAGTTTCATTATGCTTGGCAACGTATACTTATACAAAACAAAACTTTGTGAAGCCAAATGAAGATTTTCTCAGCATTTTGAAATCAAAATTTTAGATTCCTTTTGACATAATATACAAAGTTATCTGGCAGTTATCCGCCAATTGATTACCAAACGGTATACATGACAATTTATAAAAAAAAAATACAAAGTCGTTTATTATATTTTTTATAATAAAAAGTTAAACAACGAAGCAACGTAGCTTTTGATAAATTCACTTAGATTAGATTAGGTTAAACAAAATCACAATGTAGTTTATTATAATGTTTTTTAAAACAAAAAAGTTATACAACGGAACGACACAACTTTTGATAAATTCGCTTAGGTAGAGTTCATTTTATTTGTTTATTTTTTATAGAAGATGTTTAATTTGTTGAATATATGTAACAATTCTGAGCGTTGAGCTGATCCAATAACTTTGCAGATAATAAAGAATAAACAATTTAAATCAAGCTTCTATTTAAATGAAAAGTCAGTGACAACTTTTATATCGAGGTGTCCCCAAAAAAGCAAAGAGACAAATCGAAACAATTTAAGGAGAGCAATTAGGGATGAAGGCAGTAAGCAAATGAGACTGGGAACGCATGCATTCCCTGTATGCACTGTCTTGTGTATCCGTAAGGTGTAGTATAATGTAATATAATGAGTGGCAGGGTAGCTGTGCATAAATAAGACAGATAAAAATTATGACATTGACAATTAATTTTCAGTATAAATATTGTAATAAAATCGAATCAGTTATTTGGAAAAGGGAACATGTCCTTTTTAAATATTTTAAAAGTCCAATGTTAAAGTAATTTTTAAACAGACAATTGTATTTATTTAAGGAGAATAAAATATATCTTTTCATTACTACAAATGATCGTAATAAGCAAGTATTTCAAAATTCCTTTAGAAGTAAAATCTTTAAATAACCAAAAAATGGAGGTTTCGTTTGCCGAATAACTGATTTAATCAAAGGTTTCACTCCTAATGTGGGTGTTCCGAGCTCACTCACAATTTTTTTAATAATCATAAAGTAAAACGTGTTTATAGTTTTTTTAAAACTTTTTATAAACCTTACACAGAGTGTGCCTTAACTAAAAGGCCATGAAGTAACTAGATAGTAGACGTTAAAAGACTTCATTTGAGCTAAAAATATTTTAGAAAATGTTACACGTTTAAGATACAGAGATTGAAATACTAATTGGATCGTCATTAGTTGAGAAAATATAGGTTATAACTAGTGATACGAGAAATTTAGACTACCATTTACATGAAACGCACTACATACCTTTTATATGCATACTACATTACGGAATTTGTCATGTTATTTTTGGAACAGATTACATTTAGAACCTATTCATCATACCTATTACATATGGAATGCTTACATTTAGAACCATACTCTTTGAAACTGTTTTATACCTATTTCGCATGAAACACTTATATTTGGAATTTACATTTGTTTTGCATATTATTTATTTATTTTGCAGCTATAATCTCAATTCTATGTTATGTTTTTTAATATAATATGATTTATTTATTTTTAATATTTACATTGATAACTTCGGTTGATTTGAATTTATATATTATCGATTGTATATCATAATATATGTGATGACCATTCGTCCCGGATTTCGCGGGACAATTCTGGTGCTCTGTCCCGCATATGTATATGTCTTCGGAAATGTCCCGCTTTTTAACATTACACCGATTTTCTTTAATTATTCATTATTCGGCTACATATTCTTTTTGGCGCACTTCTCTTTTGAGTTTTTTAGTATTTTTAGTGGTCTCAAAACAACAACGCTCGCGTTCTATTGTGAAAGAAAAAGGAAGCAGATTGCAAAATGCCGCTTGTTTTACTGAGCGAATAGCGCAGCACTGCCTTTTTATATTTCTTTCTCAGTTTTGACACTGTCAGTAACAACAACTGTAAATTTTGCTAAGAACTGAGTTGAGATTTTGTGATGAAAAATTATGTATTATTTTTGTTATTTCTTTTATCATCTTACTTAGATTGATTATTTTTTATGGACAGTTCTTTTACTTTATTAAAATATTATTGTTTTTTACTTTTTGTTGTGGAACCTCTAATAACGCGTTACGACAAAAATTGTCATCTTCATCTTGGTAATAACGCAAGATCAACAGCATGAAGTTCGCACAAAAAACATAAGCCATATTAGTGACAGTGACAAATTGGAGCACCAAAATGCACAGTTTCCTATGAAAAATGGATTTGGATGTTTCACATCTACCACGCTAATGTATAGTAAAGGAATTCAAGTCGCAATTGAGTGAATTAAAACCGGGAATATTTCAACAGAGTTAAATTTAGTAATTAAATAGTGGATAGAATTGTTTACACAATTAAGGTGCTGTGAACAGTAATAAAGTAAAATTGTAATTCTAACCTATACTATTGGTAACATATGTTAAACATGAAAACAATACAATGCCACCAATAAGTAAAAGAGTATAAAAGTATTCATTTTATTATAATAGAAGAAAATATCAACAATGCTGTAAGTGACTGTAGTGCGAATGGGTTACACCAAACAGGCCTATTAACCGAGTGTGGAAATCGTGGGTTCAAGACTCATTTTTATTGAATATATAAATTTTATTGAATAAATAAATTTTATTCAATTTAATTTATTAAAAAGGAACAAACTAACAGGTAGCAACATCTCTTTACAAGGGGAAGACCCGGAACGCCGAATAAAAATCTTAAAATAACTTGAAAGAACGGAAAAAGAAAACAAACATCGAATTAAATAATGAATGAGTAGAAACAGTATTTCAGAGAAGCAAGTTGGTAGTAAGATCACCCACTAAGAAAGAACAAATTTCATTGAAAATGGATGAATTGATCAACGCTATTACAGTAAAACTCTTTTAAGTTGACCCAAACCGACCAGATTTTTAAACAGATGTGGGAGTTGCACGGCAATATATGCACCAATCCAGTGTTATTGTACATTTGTAGACACAGTGTTATGACTTGCACTCTGTGTTATTCCCTACGTATAACTATAATAAAATAAGCAATTCGTTCTTGTTCTATCGGCCCTAAGACATGTTTTGGAGTATACACTACGCTCTCCCCCCGACTTTTTCTGCTTGAGGTTCTAACTTTAGGTCAAGTCAATTGTGGTCAGCTGTAATGACCTAACAATAGGTATGAAAGAAGGATTCGATAAAGCATAAACGCAAACTGAAATACTGAATAATGAATATATATATAAATGCGGAATTGCAAACCACCAACCAAGAAACAGTTTAAAGAAAAACTGAAAATGAAGGACAAAAAATGGAAGAAAGAAAAGAAAGAGTTGAACAACAGAATCAAAGCGATAGAAAACAAAACAGGGATAATATAAGAAATAATATAATTATTAAAAACTCAAACATAGAAGGAAATTAAATTAATGATAAAGTTAAAGGTTTTATACCAGCAGAATTAAAAATAAACAGTGAAGCAACAGAAACGTACGACATAAAAAAGATATTATATTAGCAAAGCTAGAAAGCAGACAAAGAAAAATAAAGGTAATAAAGAGCAAGAATAGGATGAAAGAAACAAAAATTTATATTGAAGATGATTTGAGATCCCAAGAGTGGGAAATACAGAAGGAGCTAAGACAATTAGCAAAAGAAAAGAAACGAAAGGGGCACTTATTAGGTACCAAAAAATGAGAAAGAAGAGAGAAAATGAACGAATTGTTGATGTTACCAACGTTTTTTAGCGAGTAGTTGGCTTTAATGAAAACGTTCCATTCTGTTATTTAAATGAATCTTCAAAAATTATTTTGAATTAATGAGATAAATTTCAAAAGAGATTTTCTAAATCTTCTCAAAACATTAACAACGTTAAATTTTAAAATAATTTTGCAGATGGTATTTATATTTCAAACATTGGATCATTGTATTGATATCTTAATTAGTAAGTAATGTGACTTCATGCAGTAACAAATAAAAGCAATTATTAAAAAAAAAAAAATTTCTATTTTTAGTATTTCAAATCAAAAGAAAAAATTTTATTCTTTTTCCAGCCATATATATATATATATCAATTGCTTTTAAGTACTATTTTGCTGGCTTAGTTGTAATTATAGTAATGCTGAAAGTAAGTACTGCACAATATAATGAATAAGCCTCATTATATTCATAAATTATAAGTAAATATAATTTCTAGGTTTTAGTTCTATATAAGAATGTAAATAATAATAATATAAATCTTTAATCAAAGTTGCTGCGTAGTGAAGTACGTAAGCTCCATTTGCTGGAATTTATTACAATTTGATACCCCTTGTTTTGCAGCTGCAGTATGACAAATATTACCAATATTCTGCACAGAGCAACTGCTACTGCATACTCGTATGTTGAAATACTTTGACGTTAGTTACAAACCGAGTTTCTTTGTACTTATAAACCAAATTGCAAATAGTGCACTTGGTAGGTCGACCACAAAAACATTCTCGTAGAGTATAAAATACACATTTTTTGTTTTTTTCATTTTTATAATATTATTTTATACTATTTTGGCACATTGTTTTGTTGTGTATGCAATTGTTTATTGCTAGAAAACAACTATTTTAATACGTTTTAATAAGGAACATTATTTATTTGTATTGGTTTATTAACTGGTAAACAAAATAGTATGTATAATTCAATTCAACTAATTTTTTATAAAATAACAAAATGATTTAAAAAAAATTTAATGTAACTAGTTGTTTTTCTAAAATATACATTTTTTTGGTGGGCCATCCAACTTTTGATCGTGTCAACGTAGTTTACTTCTTGCAAACATTTGCAATAAACGTACTTTTTATGACACCCTCACATTTTCTAATCTTAGAGTTATATTAAAATCACAAAATAACAAATGAATTTTATTTGTTTTCATGAGTTTTTATTTCTACCAATACATGACTAGTTTTAACATGACCAAAAACCACTTAATATTTTAATTGTGTAAATGCATACAAATAAAAACAAATTGTTGTGAATATTTAATTAATGGTTTCATTTATAATTTTCAGTTAGAATTTAGTGAGGTATGTAATTTATTATGAAAATATCTATTTAATTCAATATTGTACAATTATGTAAATATTATTTTGAAATGATTTTAATTTTAAGTATAATATATACATTTAATTATAATAATATTAAAAATATTATAATTATATTAAATTATATATAAAATATATAAATTATATTAAATTATATATAATATATAAATTATATTAAAATATTAAATATCAAAATTGGTAAAAGAACTAATCGAATATATTAATATAGTTAAATAATAATCAAATTTGATAATGAATTTATTGTTTTATTGTTTCTTAATCCTAAATTAGTTATTGACATATTTTAACTTTTATAATATAACCTACAACTAAATGTAATACTAATCAAACCATATGTAAAATGTTTTATTATTCTAATTTCTATTGTGACTTGAGATATGGTACTATGTTTTGGGGAAACAGTAACGGCTAGTGATCTCGCCGGAACCGGTTCTAGATCCGGTATCCAGCCAATACTTGAAAGATTTGGTTCCGGCCGGATCTCAATAACTATCCGGTCGGATTCGGCCGAATCCATTTGTAGGTAAATAAAAGTATAACAAAAATGTAAGATCGTGTATTGTTATATTAAGTAATAAAATATAAACAAAAAGTCATAAAAGTAAACATTACAAATATTAGAATACAAAATAAAATTTTAAAAATTAAAATTTTAATATTTAATAAATAATTACAGTGAAACCGCTAATATTGAAAAACAAATGCACAGCTCCCATAACAGGACAATTTTGCATACACCGGCAAAAGTAAATGTAAAGTAGTCAATATTAAGTGGATTCTTTAATAAGCGGTTAAAAACCGTATAAATAATATCTCTGACAAGCAATCATTACTTTTTATAAAATAAAAATTTTCAGTTTTTAAATTTTATAAAAACTGTTTGAATTAAATATTTTAAAACTACAAAATGTCGTTGTTTAGCAGCTTTTGGTATCTTTTTGATATCAAAAAATTTTTCAAAGATTATTTAAATTTTCTGGAAATTATGTAAAAAAAAATTGGATTTGTTTTTGTGTTTCAACTAATTTTTTTTTGCTTTAAAAAGTATATAAATTTCTGAAAAAAAAATTTGAAAAATGTAGAAACGACCATTACTTTCCCAAATTTTTTTTTTGTTTTTATATTTTGTTTGTGATTCAAGAACAAAAAAATATTTTGCTATAAGAAAAATAAATAAATTTTCAGAACTTTTTTTTTCTCAAAATTATTTTTTTAATTTTATCGTGTTTGAAAATTTAATTTTTTTCGACGTCAGAACACCTAAAAGAAATGAATTTTGATTCATTTTTTTCAAAGATTTTTTTAATTTTTTCAAATTATCATAAATTGAAAAATTTTTTTTGGTTTCAAGAACAAACTTTTTTTTTTATAAAAAAGTAAATAAATTTTCAGAAAATAAAAAGGTAAAAAAATATTTTTTAAATTTTATGGTGTTTCAAAATTTTAATTTCTCAATTTTTACTCTTTGCTTGATTGAGAAAATTTTATAAAAATAAATTTAAATACTTTTGATTTTAAGAAAAAAAAATCAGATGACATTTTATTTGTTTTTTCCTTTGTTCATTTTTTGAAGAAAAAAATTAATGCAACAAGAGAAAATAAATTTTAAAAAATCGTACGCTTTTGGCGGGCCGGGCATTATTTATTACCAGGTCGCCTCAACACTGGCTATATTTTTTATGGATTCGGCGGGATCCGGCCTGATTCGGTTCCGGCTTTTATTTATTGTTGTGGATCTGGACTATACACAGAAAACATTGCAACGCATAAGAAGTTTGAATGTGGCCAGTTACTACTAAGATATAGCAAAAATATATTTAACAAATTGGGTAAACATAAAAACCTTTGCATATAATTTATTTAGACAAAAAATTAAATAAATAATATGACAATAAAATTAAATATATACTGTTGTCTTTGAATTATTATTCGTATAGCAATATTTTTATGTATATATATTTTTGGAAATATCTTGTTTCTGAATTTTATAAATAAAACTACAAAACAATAAAACAATTAATAATCAAACTTAATAAATTGTTTTATTATCATAAATCATCACATAGTAACGTTTATAACTATTAATAGTTAATTATTAAATTATAGTTTCTGAAGGTCTTGTACGTAGGGAATTTTTGCAGTTGCATACTTTAAAGTTTGAATGTATGCTCTGTAATATTATTTTATTATAATAGATACGTAGACAATGTTGCCAAATAATTCGGGAACTATAGTTGGCTCCTATAAACCGTGAAACATATTTTCTGTATATATAGTTAAAACCTTAAGCCCCCTGCAATTAGATATGATAAACGATGTATAAAAATCAAAATCCCATCAAAATTTGTACAACACTTCAGAGTACTTTTATCTATCATATCTCAACTTTATACACAGTTGATTGTAGGAAGCTCGTTTCGAGCTTCGTAAAACTTTCGTGGGCTTCGTAGTGAACGTAAATATTATAAAAACGTGACTTATTCAGACAACAGTACAGAAAGAAGATATATATGCTCACTGCAACTTTTTTTAACCTGATAAAGTCGACCCTTCAACTAACGAATGGCTGGTATTTGAACCAGGGACCAATGCAACAGCAGTCAACACTAACCACTGAGCCACTTGGGTGCACTGCTTACTTTTATTTATCTCTTCTAATTATCGAAATACCCTGCAAAACATACCCATTTGGGACAACCCTTATAGTTTACCACAATGGTTTGATTCAACTTGTATGTAAAGTTGCGTTTACATCTCGTAACACTTATTGCATGAAATTTATGTCTAACTGAAATTCTGGATAATGTCATATAAACATGATTTTAAGAATCAATCATTTTCAAGATATAGTTTTTTAGTAAATAAATATTTATTATTTAGAATATTTAGAATTTAGATTTAAAAGTGTTTGATTTGTATAAAGGTGAGACAACCTTTGAAAGCACGTTAACGTAGGATTTGTTAGATCAGCGTGCCACAACTCCGGCAGGTGTGCCACTGTGCTCTAGAAATACCCTGCAAAACACACCCATTTGGGACAACCCTTATAGTTTATCACAATGATTTGATTCAACCTGTATGTAAAGTTGCGTTTACATCTCGTAACACTTATTGCATGAAATTTATGTCTAACTGAAATTCTGGATAATGTCATATAAACATGATTTTAAGAATTACATCATTTTCAAGATATAGTTTTTTAGTAAATAAATATTTATTATTTAGAATATTTAGAATTTAGATTAAAAAGTGTTTGATTTGTATAAAGGTGTGACAACCTTTCAAAGCACGTTAACATAGGATTTGTTAAATCAGTGTACCACAACTCCGGCAGGTGTGTCACTGTGCTCTTAAATCTTCACTATGATATTGTGTATGTGTAATTATAATTGCTTTTTAACTTATTCAATTTGGAAAAAATTATGTACACCAGTTGTACATTTTATTATCTATTGAAATTGAACAAATCCATCTCTTATAATTGAAAACCTAATAATTTGAATTTTTAAAAAAGTGTGGTGCCCCGCACAAAATTTTCTAATCATAAAGTGTGCCGTGTACAAAAAAAGTATTAAAACACTGATTGATTGATCAGAATCAAGGATATTTGTTTTGTTTGAGAAAAACAAAGTATAATTTCAATTTTAATTAAAAATTTAATGTTTGTTTTAGTTTTATGTCTCTCACTTGTTGAAACTTATTTTTTAAAGAAAATGTGTAAGAATTACATCAATTTATGTTTGCCAAGATTACAAAGCTTGTGATAGTAGATAATATAGATATAGCCTTAATTTAAATGTAAAAATGATAAAAATACACTTACTTTGATCAAGGTAGATAATTTTCCCATAGTTGATATAGGAGCAGTTTGGACAGGTTTCGATTTTCTGTCAACTGGGGGAACTTCTGCATCACTGTGCTCAAATAAAGCTGCAAATTCTGAAATGATACTTGCTTCGTCAAACTCAAACTTCTTCCTATTTTGATATATGTTTAAACGTTTTTGATCAGCTGCCATAATTGACTCTTTACTACTGATCATTACAGCATTAGTTTCATCCGATTTTATTGTAATAAGTCTCTTGTCCATTTGCTTTCTACGCTCGTCCAGTTGAATTCTAAAAGATTCATTTTTGGAAATATCTTTTGTAGTTTTTTTAATGTCTTTGTAACATATTTCAAGAGTTGTTTGTTTAGCCGAGTATTGTTTCAATAAACAAATTTTCTGCTCGGTAAGGTTCAATAACATTTCTTCAACCTTAAGTTGATGTATAGCGATAGTAAGTATGTGCTTTATCAATACTAATGGATCTGGCGCATATGCTTCATTTCCTTCACCAACTGCTGCTTGAGGTGGTTCAACAGGAATCGTCAAAACTTCCTCTTCAACTGGAGGAGATTGTGGTCGCTCAATTTCAACAAGTGCCGGCATTTCAAGCGGTTGATCAGGATTTAGCATTTCTGGATATTCTATATCACTCATAAAGTCATCAAGCCTTTGGAACATAGTATTAAACAACTTTGATGAATTATTAACCAAAGTAGGATAATATTCCGCAAAGGAAAGAATTCCGCCACATAGCATAAATGGTTTCTTTTTATCTTCTTCGGCATTCAAATCCCACTAAAAAATATGAATTATTAAATAATTAGATTTATTTCAAATTATATTTTATATAAAAAAATGTGTTTATATATTTACCTCAATGAGAATTGAACGCAAATTTTCAACTTTTGAACTCTTAAAAGAAGTTTTGTTGGTATCAAGGTCAGCCAGAACAATAACATCATAGTTATATCGATTTCGGTAGTGTGTTAAGCTGTCGCCATTTAAATATTGTTCCAGAGTATTGGTAGTTAAACTGTGAAGTAAAAATATTTAAAAATATTAATATGAAGTAAATCAGTATCTTTATTTACCCTTTACGAATTGCACTTTCCGGTATAAGCACCACAGGAGAAAATTTTATGGGACATTCAGTTTGATCATAATGGTTTCTAATATCCATTATAAGAAGTTTAGTAGTCTCGGCATTTAAAATGAATCTATATAACTGATGCACATCAATAAAAGTCTCTACAAAACAATAAAAATTTTAATGATTATTATATTATAAATATAAAAAAAACTTTGCGAGTTCAAAGCTCATGTAATTTTGAAAAAACTTCATATAAACATGTCCGATATCTATTAGGTATGTAGTTTTAACATAACTTATTATCAATTTTAGAAATGAAACAAAAAAGCTTAAGTAAAATTAAAAAAATCTATATCTATCTTCGTCACAACAAAGAGTTTTTAACTCGGACAATAAACTATATGTTATTAGCAGCATTATTTATTTTCTCCAACAACTGTTCTTGTTTGTTTATTTTCCAACAAAAACATAATTTTTAATAAAATTAGAAATCCCAATCTGACGTTTGTTGTTAGTTTCATAGTTCCAAAACAGTTTAAGGTAGCAATGTAAACTTATAAGTACGATGATATTATTTTAGTAATATCATAATATATCTATTACGATATTTTCGTTTTATATCTATTAAGATATTGTCGTTTTATATCTAAAGATTTTGAAGATTGCAAGAAATAGGAAATCCTGTCCCTTGCGTAAGTTTTTGGGCAAATCAACCTATATAGATTTTAAATCCTGTCACAGCAAAAGCTATTTGACCACACCAAATTAATGTTATATACGAAAAAGCCACAATTGATGAAGTTATTGATAATTCTTTCACCAACACATAATAAATAACAAGATGTTTAAATGGTAATGACTTTATTTTAATTTCACAAAATTTGCGTGCAACAAGAACAAGCATTCAAAATCGATGCAACATCAATATTTGAAGTGGAATTTTACACAATGGTTTACTCGGATTAAATGCACTGAAACCTTGTTTGAATGCAAACAGCTACATACAATTCTTGCAAAACAAACTGTTTGATTTACTTGAAAATGTACCACCAATCAGATTCAAAATATGTAGTACCAGTACAATAGTGCTCCGCCGCATCGGGGAATAATAGTAACATAGTGATTAAACCGCCATTTTAGAAATAAATGGATTGGATTAGGAATCACAGTCCACTCGCTTCACCACCGCATTTGGATTTCTACCTATTGGGGCACATAAAACAATTAGTGTAAAAGGGGAAATCATGACACAAGAGCAGTTGTTTTGCAGAATAAATAACGCTGCCAATGAAATCAAGGAACATCTGGATTTTATTAATTGTGTTAGAAACTCTTTAGTGTGTTATTGTGAAGTATGGATTCAAGCAAAAGGGGGCATTTTGAGCTTTTATTGTAACTATTTGGGTAGTAGTTTTGTTACTTTATATTTTTTACTCAGCAAAGTAAAAACTGTGTTGTTTAATTTCTAAACTTGATAATAAGTGATGTTAAAATAAAATCTTTGAAGTCTTCTATCTCCGTAAACAATCGATGTGGAACATATATTTATATGAACTTTTTTTCTTAAAATTACATGAACTTTCATTTATCAAAGTTAGTCCAGTGAGAAAAATCAATACGTATAATTTGCATTATCTAATTTGTATTACGTATGTTAAGATGGTCAGCTTGTGAAGACACCATGTTCTTTCTTTATTATAGGTTTCAGAAAAAATAAACATTCCTAAAGTCTTCCTGGTGAGAGGTCAGAATGACTCGTACTTTTTAGAAAAAATTTCTTTGGCTGTTAATAGTTTTTCTAAAGCAAATTTTTCGTAAACTATAAGTTTACATTGTCTTTGACAATTTTGAATAGTTTTTGCCCATATATTTTTAACCCAGTCAATAGCAAATTGCAGGTTAAGCTTATACTCCGATTACGTTTCACTGGCAAGCGTCAGTCTATTCTTTAAAAATTTTTGTTTTGTTTTTATTTAATATTATTCAAAATCAAGCATAAAAATAAAAAATAATAAAAGTAAAATATTTACGATCTTTTCATTAAATTCAAATTTATTCATTATAAAGGCAAATACATCTATATAAATAAAAGAAAGGTTTTGTCTGTACATAGCTTCAAATCACCCACTTTTATGATATCTTTCTGTTTTGCACATTGGACACAAAAATAGAGAGTCGCTCAGTCGTGACTAATGACAAAGCTTCGAAATTTTTACAGAACTTCTAATTAACCTTGACTATATTGATATATGGTCTAAACGCAATGTTATGGTATATATAAGGTTTGAAGCATCTATCCACAGCCAGATAATTTGTTCCCCACAGAGGTTGGTTGGTGGGTGGATTAGTGGGTAGCTCGGCGAGAAGATCAGTGAGTGGGTTGGTGTTTGTGGTTGAGTCGGTGCGTGAGTCATGGTCGGTGGATTGGTGGTGGGCCAGTGGGTGGGTGGGTTGGTAGGTGAAGAAAAAAAAAAGATTAGCACAGACCATGCAATGCAAGTGATTTCAAATATCGCAAACAAAGCAAGCAAGAATTGTAGTAATTTTGTAGTGATGGAAACGCCGATTGTTTAAAAATAGTTTTTAACTTTACAAAGTGGTGATATCAGTCATCTTAAGAGTAGGCAAATAGTACCATACTTGATTAGGCTAATCAGCTGCTACTTGAAGTCATCGAGCCTAGGTCCTGTAAACCACCTTTAACATACTCATGAGAAAGGATACATTCTCAGTAGAGTGAAAGAGAGCCAGATTTAGTCTGATAGAGAAGCCAGCAAAGGAAAAAGAGCAAAATCACATAATGCATTTATAAATAAATAAACGTCTGTGTCTAGCGGTGGATCAAACTGTTTTACAATTTCATGTTTCATTTTTTATGTTTATATCACAGACACTATCATATATCTATATCAACTGCCCTCAAATTTTAAAGTAGCAACCCAAATAATTTTCAAGAAAACAAACCTATAAGTTTCGATATAGCAAAAATGGGATTTTTTATAAAGAGGAAGATAAACACATATGCAACTTTTTTATTTTTTTTTGTATTTTAATATTATTTTTATCAAAACAGTTCCGTTTTGCAACTCAATAAAAATTTAACGCAACCTATAGTTTGAGAAACAGTGCCCTATAGTCTATATCAATGTAGCCACTACTGGAAAGACATATAAAGACTATTTTCCGTAAAAATAAGATCACTTGTTTTGGTGAAATTTACTACGTTAACTTATGTCATGAATGGGTTTAGAATTCTACCATGGTCAAAAATAAGCAGCAAAATGTTGTTTCTGTGACGCGTTACGAAGAATAAAAACTACAGCTAAAAGGCTCAATTTAACACCGGTCGTAGATACAGATGACATTTTTGTCAAGCACGTCAGCATTGGAAGAAATCAACAAATGAATATTTTAACTATATTTAATAATATTTTAACTAATGCGAAATAATATAATTGACACCATGCAACAAGATAGAAGGCAATTAAAGAGTACTGAAAAAGAAAGTGAAAGCAAGAACATTAAAAATGACAATATCTAAGGTTCTAACGTACAGGCAAGTATTCTTGAAGCTATGCTCACAATTCCAAGACTTACTTCGCCAAGTGCAAGTGATGAGAGTTCCACGCTCAGATTGGAAGAGCTTAAAAAAGCTTACTCAGCAGATCGGCAATAAACACTTAATTAACAAGCTTTATAAAAAAGACTGTTTGTGAGATACGAAATAGAGCTTCCAAAAGGTTCGTTAGTTTTGTTTCTTGGTAAATCAACTTGTTAAGATTATTATTGCCTAAAGCTTCAGAAAGGTGCACTCTACAATTAGAGTTGAAAAGCTAGTAGAAGCTATTAAGAAAATGCAGGGACAAAGAAATTAGTAATAATGGCTACATTTGACATTAAAAACTCCACATGGTAAGATGTCCCTGATCTCGATTTACATGATCAGAATCACCAGCAGTTTTCTGGAGAAACGCACACTCTGGATAGAAGAAAAGATCAAAATGGAAATAACAGCGGAAGTTCAAGAAGACTCTGGAACACATGATAGAGGTTTGGATTGTCAATGCCGAGTAATGTCTGGCTAATAAGCAAACAATGCAAAAATGGTAATCACCCAAGACAGCCCCGAGGAACTGGTCGAAGATGCCAAATGAGCAACCTTTACCCCGTTACAATGACCAAATTAAAAAAAAGTTGCAGCTCACTAGATGAAGCTGGTCATAAAAATCTACTTCTTATTCCAGAGTTTTTAAATATAGAATCAAGCATCTTATTTCTAAGTTTTCAAATAAATTATCAAGAGTAGTTAGTGCAGTTTATATAAAAAATAAACAATTTATTATAAAAAAATAATAAACACTAATTCTTGCATTAAAAAATTGTGATTAATCAATTAGTTCAACCATCTTCAAAATTTACTTCGATTAATAATTAAAGAAGTTAAAAAATAAAAAATAAATCTTACCAACATCCTTGAGAGGTATATATATTTTACCGATGCGAACAATCTGTACCTCTTCATCATTATAAAGATGACCTTCTTTTCTTTGCTGTACCCACAAATTCGATTTATATCTTTCAACTAAAGATAATTCGCATTTAACTTGAATCTCGTTAACGTCGGCATTACATTTTGAGAAACGTGCGTTATAAAAGTTATTATCATTTGCTGCTATTTTGACCTGCTCAACAAGATAAAAATAACGTATACATAGGATGAACAAATACTCTTCGTCCACTGGAGTGGTATCATACTCTTCCTTTATTTTTTTAAACGCAATATTGGATAACCGACACAATCTACAATAATACAAATATTCAATCATTTTAATAGTTATTAATAAAAATTAATTTACCGGTTGAAGATGGTACAAGACTGTTTATTTCGTTTTTCTAATAGTTCCACCATGTTTCTTGCTAGATGAATGGCCTTTTTCGGTCTCTCTCTATAAGACTCCATAGCTAACTTTGCCTATAAATTCAATACTAACATTGCCAATAGTGAATTTCATAAAGTAATACCATTTTTTACAAGTTTAAAAACACTTAATTGATAACATTAATTTTAAGTAGCTAATAGCATTTTCAGATCAATACTTAACCTTAGATTCTCTCTTTATCGCTGATATTGTCGACAATTATTAATTAAATTCAGTCAAATTTAGTTTTAATCTACTTAACGTTAATGTCATTAAATATTCAGAACAAGGCTGTCGAAAATTAATGACAGTGAATGGCGACTGCTTGCGCCTTCGTCTGACTCATGTCTGACTCTACTGTACGTTTCTTGTCTTGTCTGTGGTCAAGATAAAATGAAGTTAGTTGCAGAAATGGTTAAGGTAAGCACCAGGTGGCCCCTGTTGCTGTGGCGTGTAGTGCCTCGTGTGGGCCCTACGGCTGTGAGGATGTCAACCACCAGTCCACTTTAAAAACTATTTTTAAATCAATGGACAAATAATGTAGAAATTTAGAGCAAAGTTTTATATTTTACATCCCAGCAGCACACAGCACTTATCTGACTTATCACTCTCTAGGCAATGAAGTGACATGCATACGGTTTAAAACTTTGCAGTTGTGAATGCTTATACTACTCGAGAAAACTAAACCATAGCCGTACTTGCAGTGCCGTAACATACAACAAAATAACTATAAAGCATTATTATAAATATTAGTCTGCACTTTCTTTTACTATCATTTTATTTATTTAAGAATATAAATAACTACAAACGTATTGGCACTTTTATAAATTTTATTATAGAAATTTAAAATGATTTATATAGATATGCGCCAATGATTTAAACTAACTGATATAGTTTTTATCAAAATCAACTGCAACAATTCAATTTAATAAATTAATCCGCTATAGTAAACAAATATTATAAAGTAACGGTATAACTGAATTAAATTAACAGTACATAGGTAACCATCAAATAAATTATTAATCAAAGCAACAGTGATGTGTCATAAAATAGTGGCGGCCATGATTGATTTTTTTTTTAATTTGACATTTGATTTTGCGGCTGAATCCAAGGTGTCGCTTAGCCATTTTGTTGCAACGGAAAAAGTATTACTTTATATAGAAATTAACACATTTTCTATCATTTTCTTTTAATTGCAACGAGTATTTCATTATAGTTAAATGACCCAGAATCTCAAATTATTTCACATTAATTATTTAGAAAATAATTATACCTGTCTAATGCGAATAACATCTACAGCATCCCCAGCACCACTTTCTAGTTCTGGGTTTGGATCTTTCACAACAGTTTCGACAGCCGCGACAATGTCAGCAGTCTCTACAGTCTCTTTCGTTTTTTAACTGGACTTTCATGTTGGTCCGAATCTTCATCACTTGACCGTTTCATCTTAATTTATATTGATGCGCTGCACAAAATACGTCTGCTCTCGTTGATATCAAATTACTAAACAATAAGAGAAGCAGGCTCACAATAACTTTATGCACTCGGTAATTGTTTGTTTCAAATAACTTTTGTTTATATTGCTACCAACATAGCAATATTATAAAATTAATTAATACTGTTCATATTTTCATATTTAATAATGTAAATAATGAAAAACATCAATTTAAATATTTTATTAATATTGTCAGAACATTCTGCAAAATGTGGTGGTGTTTTAATTAGATATATTATTATATAATTGGTGTTTTTTTGTTGAAATGTTGGTAGTGATTAACCGGAAGTAGACAATATTTAATAGCGTTTAAATTTAATGGAGGGAACATTAATATTGTAACATACGCCAAATAAAATCAAAACTGTATCCCGTTTTTTATGATAAATTACTTCATGTTTATTTGTGAATTGTAAAAATATAAAATGTGTACTATAATAGGTAAGTACTACTTTCAGCAGATTTTAATACTAGGGAAGGGTTATTGATGCTCCTTGTTTAATACTTTAATACGGTTTGAGCACACTTGATTTGTTTAATTTATCGGAAGTAAGATTAGGTTATAGTAATATAGTATTTACTATAAGTATAAAATTTATAGTAGCTACTGGAACGCTTGAGCTCCTTTCATATCATCACGAAAGGGATTGCACCAGCTCGATGAATGAAGCCTTTTTGTTGTTGAAATGCAAATTTTTTGGCTTGCCGTTGCCGCTACGGCTAACTCAAAGAGGCCCCTTGCGAATTTGTTGCCGTTTGGATTTAGACGTCCCAATTAAACGGCGACAACACTCTTTGATGGTTGCTTCGACCAAACTTGTCTCTTTGAGTCGACCATACCGACAATAGAGAGCCAAAAACTCGCATTGTAACAAAAATGGTCTTCATTCATCAAGTCAACTGGGCAGATATAAATTACACCCGATTGTGTAAAAGGTACTTAACTAAAATGATTATGACAATTCGAACTATGTTTTCCTATTTTAATAAACTATAAAATAATACATAGTTAACAAATTAATGCTCACGCGAAATGCTTGTGATTTGTCAAATGTAAATTTTATATAAAGTATAAAATGCAAATCTTACTTCTGGAATACCCCGAGCGGATTATGAGCGTTAAAATTTCAACAAGATCAATTTCTGTAGAAATAACGCAAACAGCTTCCTACAAAGTCCAATCAAACTCTGAAAGATACATAATTGCCGTGTCTTAGAGTTTAGTAGTGAGAATCACGTTTGTGAAAGTAAGATTTTTCTTAAAAAATACAGCCAAAAGGTTAGACAACTTGGCAAGACTTTAGTTCTGTAGTCTCCGAGATTGAAATTGTTACAATCTATCATATAATAATAATAATAATAATACTAATAATAATAATAATTTATTTTCTGTTCATTTAGAGACAAACGCATTATATTTTATTTACTTTATATGAAAGGGTAGATGATTATAAAATACATCACCGGCATATGATAGGTTCGATTTAAATAACTCCAAGCGATGTTTCGGATAGATTTGTGATAAATTATGACGGGTGCTAATTTATTATATGGCCATGTCTATTTCAATGGCCATGTCTTGTGGTATATTTCTGATTAGCATTTAGTTTAGTAAATTCATTTATATTCATTTTCATAAATTTTAATAGTTCAAATATATATAATGAAGTTAAAAGTTGTTAACTTTTAAAACTGTTTTGGCAACAATCTCTAAATTTTAATTCTAACATACATCTTATTGCCCTTTTCGGAAGAACAAAAATTCTGTTATCACTAACAGATCTACCCCAGAATATTATACCATAGCATATATGAGTTTCAAACATTTTACATGTTTGGGTGTCATAAAGTTATCGAAGTCTACCTAACGCAAAACACATGCTGGCAATTTTTGAGCTTAGAAACTCTACATGATTCTCCCAAGTAAGAGACGCATCCCAATAAACACACCTACGTTTAAAATACGTTTATTTTTTATGTTACTAAGTGTAGAGCAATCCAAGCAATTTAAATGAGTTTACTTCATGAATAGATTTTGTGTTAAGTAGCGATGATTTATTATTATGTTCTTTACACTGAAATCGCATAGAATAAGTTTTTGTTCATTTATCTTTAAATTATTGCCAGTCAAATAGTTACTCATATTATTGATGTTTTCAACCATATCAAGACATAGTGATTAGTTTTTATTTTTTGCAGAGATATGTGTAATGTCATCAGTAAACACCGGATTAATAAACCCAAAAAAATCTGAAAAAATCGCTTAAAATAGCACAAAATTATGCAAAAAAGGACAAAGGTTCCAAAAAAGGCATAATGCAATAAATGCATTTTTATAAGGTTTTTATAGGAAATATTTTTGTCTATAATTGCAAATTCAATATAAGTTATTGTCTTCCTGACAACATTATAAATTATGTTTATTCTTAATAATCTTTACACCACCATTCTATAGTAGGTTTTTAATTAACCATGATCGGATTAAAAAATGTGTTGGGTTGTGCATCATCTACGAGAAACTGGACAGTAGCAAGCCACTGAAATCGTTGAATCACAAAGAATGTTGTTGTGTTGGTCAAACGATTGGTAAAGGTAAAATATTAGTTTTGACCCAAAATAATTTTTTTAAAATGATTTTCTTTTTTTATACAAATATGTCATAAAAAGTTCTAAATAAGCATAGAATATTAAAATAAGCATAAAAATGGAAAAAATGCAAAAAAATCATAAAAAATTTGGTCTCTAATTAATTATTTTTCTCTAATTTTTGGACATTTAAAGAAATTTTGTAAATGCTATAAATATTTAGCGTGCTCTATGTCGTTGATATATATTAAAAATAAAATCGGCCTCAGTACACTTCCTTGTGGCACACATACATCCGTCAAAATTTGGCTTCTGATTTTTCCATTGTAACTTTCCCAATTTGAACGACTAGTTAGATATGATTTAATAAGTTCTAAACATTTTCTTCAAAGACCCATATATTCCAATATCTTTTTCTGACTCTTTTTAGATAGTATTTTAGTTTAGTGTATACCATATGTAAGTAATGGAGAGATTATCGAGTATTTTTCTCTGAAGCCGTGTTGATTGTTGTATATTCTATTTGTAATTTCCAGAATTCGCCTTTCAATAATTTTTTTATTTATTTTAGAAAATACCGAGAATAAAGCTATAGGCCTATAGTTTACATAGGTTTTGAATTTTTTTTATGAAAACAAATTATTTTGGCAATGTTTATGGCGTTAGGAAATTGTTCTTAACTAAAGCATTAATTTATTATATGTTCTAGAAGTTTTATAAAAAGGATTGTTGTTGCCTTTATTAGTGTACATTAATTTCATCATGTTCCAGAATTTCTTGTTTTGAAAGTTCACCTAAAAAGATGGATTTAGATTGTTGCTGCCGCATGGTATTATTCGTATTATATAATATATACCATCCATTTTAACATAATTTGAAAGAACCTAACCCAAGTTTAATAAACGTGATTTTCCAATATGCATTTGTTTGAATGCAAAAAAATTAATCAGTTTCTCCACCGGGTCTGATTTTAACCAATTTTATATTTTGATTGTTTATTTATCTTAAAGCCTTTAACGATAATATTATTAAAATATTTGTATAAATAGGCAAAAATTAACATTTTCATTATTTATGTATTGAAGCTTGAAACAGTAACCTAACTTTTTTATTTAATACTCTTATCTTAGCACTTACAAAATATAAACCAGTTAAATTTATTTAAATTATTTACCCTGGTTGATTAAAAATTATTTTTGACAAATGAAAATTGTCTTTTGCAATATTTCTGAATAAATACAAATTCAAGGACCCAGTTTAACAATATCAGTTTATTTTTAAAACTATTTAGAATTAATTCCAATCCCGTATAGGTCTATAGATCTTAAATCTAAATAAATCTGGTTTGTTTATAATATATTCGTTTTATTAGATTTGTTTTTTGTGCTTTCTAATCATTTTACTCTTATAACCTAACTTAACCTAACCTAACCTAACTTATGTGAAATAATGAAGCGAATTATAAACTGCACAAGGAACAACTTTTAAAATACTTATTAAAATTGTATTTGTAACTGCTCACACAATTTAAAATGTTGCTTTTGAAACAAAATAGTTAGATTGTAATAGAAATAAAACTTTGTATGTTTTTTATCACGAATTTATTTTCTCGGATACATTACTAATTTCGACTTTACTATAGCCTTCTACGAATGATACAAGTTATATTATTAATTATATTATCTTGTACATCATGTTTAGCATTATAGCTTCGTTCGTACAAGCACCAGAACAGGTTCCGAACCAGTTCGAGAACACAATTCTAATTTCCAAATAAAATTCAATTGTTCTGAGAGCGGATACCAAAAGCTCGGATTTTTATTGCGTGTAGGATCGGAACTTGTTTTGTACTGGTCCGATTTCTTGCGGACTTGAACGAAATAATTCAGAACTTATTCATAACTTATCCGGAATTAGTTCGTCAAATGTAAGCAGAAATAACGCCATTACATTTACCAATACTATTTCTGAAATGTTGCTTATTATTCATATTGATATTTTTTTATAAAAGTTATAGCATAAAAATAATTTAAGCAATTATTGTTTAAAAGTTTTTATATTTATCAGTAACAAGAAATTATAAAAATTAACAGGAAAAATAATAATTTAAATAAAGCGCGAGAAGTTGCTGCGGCTATGTTCACAGCACTGTTTAGTATTGTTCAGTTGGTGGTCATTTAGTGCCCCCTTCATTTATAACCAGTAGGCTGACTGAGAGAACTAAGAAAATTCTCCATAATGGAGTTGGGTTAGGTTTAAGTTGTGCAAAAGATAATGTGGTTTGGAAACGTTTATTAACAAATTTGATGTACACGCTGCAAATTGTATTAGGCAGATAACTACTCAATCTACATGTATTAGCAATTGGAATGTTATTTGGTGACATTTAAAATGAGTCGTCATGAAGGTATAGTATTTCACCATTTTTTATTTTTCCGTTTTATAACTTCTTCCCCATTGTTATTATAATTAGAGATTATATATGAAACCCGCAATGGTCAAACTATAATAATAATATTGCACTATATTGTTACTATAATGGTCATCAATTGTGATGTTATTGTAATATCAATTAGAGCAATTCTGCAAGATGTTTGCAATATATGTATTTTTATTCATTTTGTTGCAGGTGTAAGCTGTGACTCTTGTTTGAAAGGAAATTTTAGAGGTCGTCGCTACAAATGTCTAGTTTGTTATGATTACGATTTATGCGAGGCTTGTTACGAGGCAGGTGCTACTAATACCAGACATACAACTGATCATCCAGTACAGTGTATTCTTACTCGAATTGATTTTGGTGAGTATTATATATATATATAATTTTTTTATTCCCTTTTACAATTTTTATTGCATTATAGTTGCAATTTTAATGTCGTTTTTGTTTCTTTTTTAGATTTGTTTTATGCTGGTGAAGCTATTACTAATTTAGATCAACCACAATCTTATACTTGTCCGTACTGTTCGCGTATGGGATTTACTGATGCCACTCTTCAGGAACATGTAGCTGCTGATCATAGCGATACATCATTCGAAGTGGTAAGTTCAGAATGATTAACAAAATTTATATTATACCTTTAAATGAAAAAGTATTAAATTATGTCTCGGTTATTATAAAATTACTATTGTTCATGTTGTGATTTAATTCTATTGATTGAAAGAAAAGAAGTCATAAAAAATTGGTTTGTCCACCTTTTGATAAAAAATTTGTATTGCCAATAATTCTCGGGAAATTTTTCTTCAAATTCAATTTGAAATTACACGAATATGTTTGGGAATTAAAAATTTATATTTTTTTAACTGTTAGTAGCATATATTTGATTTTATAAAAGAAATGTTGCGACTTTTATGTGGTAAAAACATTTAACTTTTTGCTGCTGAACCGGGAAAAGCGTAAGCCTACTTGAGGTGCGGCGTTTGGATTTGCTCGAACGTAAATATGTGTTAATAGCACCGACATCGCTAAAACTGCATGCAGCAACAAAAAATTTTGTTCATTTATACATAAACCATAAGCAAATATTATAAAAATATTATTATAACTTAATAAACAGATTATGTGTCTGAGAGAATTATGAAATGGTACCGGTTACTGGGGTGCCAAGTGAACAACAACGAAATAATATAAATATAATAATATAAACTATAAATTATTCACATGGTTGGGAACTATTTAAGTCTCTGTCGTACACTTTCTTTCTTGCCGTGCATGTTAATAGATGACTAATGCAATATAATGTGCATCTGCTATGTCTATGTCTACATACTTTATGAAAACCATACCATTACTAACGCATTTCCCAGCAATAACGATGGGCGCACAGTATATCGGCAACTATTTATGCTATAGATATTGCTTCGAATTATATATATATATATATATATATATATATATATGTGGGGATAAACGTTCTATTATATTTATTCTTGTTCTATGATTCTACATATGCAATAGAAAAATATTTAAAAAAAATACCTTTATATATCTTTTTACTCATCAAATTCTTATAATATATCTGAAAGTCCACACAGCTAACGTAAATATTACAATTTCTAGAGATCTTTTTTTAAAAGTGAAGTGCTTTTGGATCATATAGCGTCTTCAATTTAATTGCCGTTTGAATTGTCAGTAAACTTGATATTTTCAATAAAATTGTTATCTGCGTTTGTATGTTCTATTCCTTTATCACAAAATCTCATTCTAATTTAGTGGTCTTCAGGGAAATCTTCCTGATGTGTTTGGTATTTATAGGAATGATATTAATGTTTTTATAGAATCTTGTGAACTTTACTCACACTAATATTAGTTTCTACTGAAATTTTACAAATGGACAAATTTTGAATCTTCTCCGATCTTCAAACATACCATTATTTCCTACATTTTCGCATCTTCACTTATTGTGGATGTTTTATGGTATTTACAACCTACAATGCACTCTTTCTCCTTAAAGTTTGCAAATAGCGCTGCTATTGTCGACACGGAGGGCTATCAGGATATTTTACAGAAAAAAATCTCTTATCTGGCGTAAATAATGATCTTGAAAAGACAATGTGATCATTAATCTTTCATCATTGTACGAATTTGTTATTGTTATTTCTAAACGTTTACTGTTAAATATGAGCAAGTTATTGTTTCCTTCAATAACTCGCCGTAGTCTTTCTAAGAATATGAATAAATGTCAATATTTAATTGTGGAGTGCTTCCGTGCAGTTGAGTGTTCACTATACAATTTGTTTTGTTGCAATATGTAAAAGAATTCAAAATATTAATGATAATAATACAGTTTTCCTTTTGCTCCCGACAAATCGTGTGGTAGCTATTAATGGTTTTAACATGTGGCGGCAATCTTAACGGGTGGCTGGTGATTTACCTTGATACTGATGGTTTTGGTTAAACGGATTTGCCTCGGTATTGATGAATAATGGCGGAATGGCGGTGGTTACCGTGATTTGGCTTGATATGGATGGTCAATGGCTATGTGATTTCCCGTCTATACAACCCTCTCGATCTTGCCTCTAGGTATCATACGACCATCAACATTTTGTCATGGAACAAAATTATAATCCGAAAAACTATATACTACTACTATAAATGTAGTAGTTGTAATAACAAAGTAATGCATAAGTATTTGATTGATTATATACAGTATTAACCTGAGATCGGTCGCATGTCCAAATATTACGGGAGCACTCCCGATACGGTCATTCTGAACAATGTAGGTGTTATTACAAATGTAGGAGGAGGTATTAATTACATAAACAATGATGTAAATATCTAAAGTAAGTGCTTTAAGTTATATTTTTATGTATTAACGCAAAATAAATAGAGTATAAAATTGAAACATAATAATGATAACAACAAAATAAGATATTAATCAAAAATTTAAACTGATTTCACGGTTCAACAGCAACACAGATAACATATCTATAAATATAAAGCAAATAAATAACAATTAACGTATTTTGTAAAGGGGCAAACAATTAACAGTATTGGTCGCAAGACAGTCGATATGACGGTTCCCATAAACAACTATACTACACAAAATATAACAATAAAATAACTTGCATTCATTCAAGTAGTGTGTTTTAGACGAATAACTAGGCACACGATATTATATAATCAAATTCCACGTTCCATTAAATTAACTCAAATTTGCGATTTGTGAGTGTGTGATCTAAATTGTAAATTAAAAATCAAAAAGAATGTTGTTGAAATTTTGTTTAACTTTCCAGTAGTCGTGTGGATCACAAGTGTCAATCTCTAGTTTTATTGCCACAGCTTTATTTTAAAGTTACTTACAAGGTTACGTATTTAAGTATCTTCTTAAAATATAATAACCAACATAAAATGTATATATGCAATGTTGATAATGTGCGTAATTTTATAAATAATTATGTTTTTTTGCTCTGGATAAACATATCTTATGCGCAGCCACTTACGATATATTAATTAAATAGATAGTTTGTGATTTATACTTGAAACAAAAACAACAAAAAATGTTTAATCGGCACCTATTTATCATGTTTATTTTCATTTTTGTATTTAAAAAAATATTTTTAATAGAAATTCAAGTTTGAAAAAATGTAAAAAAACTCTTTATTATTGTTGAAATAATTAACAAATAATAATGAATTAATTAAAAACAACATTTTATGTATATTTCAAAATAGTGTGTTTTGAAGCAATAACTTTAAAATGCAAAATAAATAGATGTTTGTTGGCAAAAAATTAAGAAACAATTTGGATTACGATTGTCATCCAAACTTGTGTTACAAATGGCAGCAAACTACGAGTCAATCTTGAATACCATAAGAAAAAAAAAAAAAAAATTGTGGGAACATATAGAAGTCACTATTTGCAACAGCTTATGATATGATTTTTTTTTTAATAAAATAAAAAATGAAATTGATGATTGAAGTCGTCACAAAAGTTGTATAGAAACGTGATACCAAAATTCACGACAAACAAACAAGTGGTTTAGAATTTAGAATTAATTTGTAATTAATTAAAAGTTGGTTTTAAAACCAACTTAGCAGTTCAACGATTCTGGGTTAGATAGCCCCACAAGCAAATCAAGGAAATTGTTGGTAAAATGTGTAGCGTTTATACATTGTGGGTTGCATAGATTCGAGTTCAAATTCAACGAGAGATATCATCAATAGTATTCGGATATAGTGTGCAGAAATGTGCGGACGGCATCAAAATATTATTTGGTCAAATAGGTACTGAAATAAAAACGGTATAATACAATGTCAACAGAACTGTCAGACTTGTAATGATTTAAATAATTTTTTTGATTTAAATAATTTTTTTATTTAAATCATTCAATTTTAATTCAATTTTTATAGCATGATTTTAACCTTTGGATTTGAATCATTTTCAAATTGACTTATAGTTTTGACAAGATTTAAATCAAATGATACGATTTAAATCAATTAAAAATCATTTTCATCAATAAACATGGATTTTAATTAAATAAGTTACACATTTTCACATACTTTTTTTGTTATTATTGATGATTTAAAATTTAAACAAATGACTTAAATCAAAAATGACTTCTGACTTAAATAATTTTTATTTTAACTAACATGAATAATTTATGACTTATGTTTCAAATTTTTTGTCCACGAGTGTAATTGTAATTACATTAGATTTATATTTGTGTATTCTAGTTTTAAAATGATGCCATCCATATAAGTATTATAAATTTAAATAAAATGAAATAAAACAATATACAAGTTGTTCATACAAATATTAAAACTGTTTTTATTATTAAGTGTGACCAAAACTTATTTTTAAGTAGAAACCTTGTTCATAAAACATAAATATTATTTTTGACCAGTAACCTACAAACTAAATCATTGGAAATCTCTTTATTTAGGCAACCGTTCAAGGATATTTTATTTGTTTTGTGAAAATTGCTGATATAGAGCATTAAATTTGAGTTCTCACAAGCCATAAACATGTTTTCTGATGTAATTAAAACTTAATTCTCCATAAAAGTACCTTGCACCAAAAACATTTTTGAAAAATACTTGACTTTAGGAAATAATCAAAAGAAAGATCTGACATTTTTACTGTTTCTTTCACATACAAGTTTTTGAAAATTCAAACATAAAAATTTTAACTTTGAAATTAAGCCCTGTGAATATAGATCTCTTGGTATATTTGAAAGAAGCTAAATGGATTTTGAAACATGCACAAATTTTTCCAAAGAATAAAATTTTCTTTGAAATGCAAGTTATGTTATTTAGATATGTACAATTCTTCAAATTGTACCATCTTGTATTATATTCAAGGACTACTGAGAACCTCTATGATATCAGATCATATTACGATAATAAAACCGTATAAATAATTACTTATCTAACAAACAATGCAGTTGCTTCCTTCAATTCAAAACATTGGTACCTACCTAAAAATAAATTCATTACAATTAAACTTACATATTAAAAAAGTTTTCCCGTATGATGCACACTTATTGGCGGTCGGGTCTCGAATTGAGTTGCATAACATAGGTATCTTTGTTATTAATAAAGATAGTAAGTCGGTTAAATGGGCAAAGGTGTACAATTTTTTTGTGCTCATTCAGATGCACTTTGAAAATTTTTTTAATTTTTTTTAGTTCCGAAGATAATAAAAAAAACGAAAAAATGCGTTTTTATAAAATACTTATTTCCTTTATTATAAAATTTATCAAAAATATTTGTTAACAAAAGTTAGTCTATTGGTTAAGATAAACATAGATATTGCCTTGAAACAATTGTTACATACAGGTTGTTCGAGGAATAGACAAGACAGTAACTTTCTTATTTTAAGTGGGCGCCATATTGAGTTGTTCCATAAAAAAATTACATTTTTTATTCTGATTTTATTGATTCTAAACGATGTATGTGTAACAACTAGGCTATAAAATAAAAAATAACTTAAATAGAAATAATTTAATTAGTTTAACAGCATACTTGATCATATTTTTTAATCATGTAACCATGAAAACACTTAAAAACACTTCAAATTTAAAATAGACAAGAATCGTAGCAAAACAAACTTGTAACGTGCTAGTGTAGGGTTACATTTTATTAATAATTTCTTTTTACATAAATAGATAAATAAAAGTATTGTTAGTAAATATTGCGACTACTTAGCTTATTATGCTGGTTCGGCCAAACTGGTATGGTTAGGGTAGATACGATCCATTGTACATGTCTTCTACGTTAGCGCTGATGTAGACGACAATGGCATTTAATTTTCTATACAGAAGGAAGTTATATTATTAATTGTTATACTGATTGGGAATTAAAAGAAATAGTTACTTAGTTGAAATATATTATAATTATTATTTAACTTACCGGAGATTTTGATTGTTGGTGCAGATTCACTTCACATTATTTATGATAGAAATAAGTTCCTTGTGGGTATTTTTTTTTTAATCATTAATCACTGGTTTAAACACAACTTGCAATTTCACAACTGGCACAAATTATTGTAGGTTAATAAACAAATCGAGAAACGTCAGATTCTGTCAGACGAATATAGTTTGTATGATGAGCGATTGAGGCAGTATCGGTTGAGCGGTGATTGCCCGATTTAAAATTTTGGATTTAAAACTTGCAAGGATGAATTGTTGATAATGATCTTTGAAATCTGATTATGAAGTTCGGCATGCTCTCTTTGCTTCAAGTCCTGTGCTGGAATGGCTGTATGTAATAAGAATTTTATAATACACGTGTCAGTCCAAAATGAAATGAAATTAAAATTAAATTGACAAGTAAATGGAGTTTAATTATTCCAAATTTCTTTCAATTAGAATTTTAACAAAATTAAAAATTCTAAAGCCATTACACCTGGTGAGTAAGAAATTAAATTGATTTAAATAGTTAATTAACTAACACGTGTGTGTTAAGATCATACTTCACAGGATCATTTCTGTAGTGTGCATTCTTCATACTTACAACGAAAGTTGTGAGGGTTTACAACACGTGTGTGTTAAGTCCGGTATGAGTAGATAGTTCTTGGGTTATGCAGTAAGAGCACGTTGGAAATCACTCAGATTCAAAGATCATTATTTTCATCACGGGAGCTAAGCAATTGGAATCGTTCAGTTAGAATGGAGCAGCAAGGACAATAATTAACAACCTTCCTTTTTGGTCAGATAAGTGATAAAGATTGATTGCAGTAATTATTATCTGGGTTATAAATGTGTTGTGTTAAATTGCCTCTCGAATGCTCCCATGTGTTGTGACAATTAATGCCCCAACCTGATAGCCTAACACATGCTTGTTAGTTAATTAACTATTTAAATCAATGTAATTTCTTACTGTCATTAATTAAATAACTCTACTTTTAATATTATGCAAATTAAATAATGTTAAAATTTTTTAAAAAGTTCCACATCTTTAAAGTCGGTTCTTTCAAAATTTCATAATATTTCTCTAAATTGTAACCCTTATTGAATAATTACTAAGCTCTAATGTCTGTCTGACACTATACAATTTATGATATCAAAAGTTGTACAGTTAATTGAAATACTGAAATACGACATTTTATTGACTGCTATTTTAAATGAAGTTAAGTATTTTTCCTAATGCACTTAAGATTGCGTCGGTGGTTCCTATTTATAAAAAAGTTGATATAAATGATGCTTGCAATTATAGGCCAATTAGCTTATTGCCTCTTATGTCTAAGATATTTAAAAAACTACTTATTGAGACAATTAAGTAAGCATCTTGAAAGCAACAATATGTTATGCTAAGAACAATTTGGTTTTAGATGAAGATTATCAACCACTGATGCAATTGTAAAACTTGTTATGTATTTAATTGATTGTTTTGAAAATAATGAATATGTACTTGCTTCTTTTATATACTTGTGCAAAACGTTTGACTGCGACTTGCACTTTATATTGTTGCGTAAATTATATGCATATAATAGATCCCAGTGCATGTCGACTATTAATGTCTTATTTACTAAATTTCAAACAATTTGTTAAATTCAACCGATTGATCTCAGACATGCCAACATTACATACGGGGCTCCACAAGGGTCAGTGTTAGCGCCATTGTTGTTTGTAATTTTTATTAATGACTTTTCAAAAAATCTAATTAGTAGAGTCCCGCATACCAGTGATGATCCTGAAGCTGATATACAAGTTGATAATATTGACGTTAATCTTACTAATTATGATATTGAAGCAGATTTCTGATGTTGATGTTGATGCGACAATTTTTGCTGATGATGCAACTGTATCTTTAAAGGGCCAAAAACTTAAAAAATTAGAATCAGAACGAAATGTAATGACAAACTTACATAGATGGTTTCTCAGTAATCGCTTATGTATCAATGAAGAATAATCGGGGACCATAATTTTTTCACTTAGAGATAAACCACAGGCTTACACAACATGCCCTAAATTTTGAGGATTAACGAAATAGCATAAACACTGAAACTTACTTTCAAAAAAATTTGCTTCAACAATTTTTTTATTAAGAAATTTATCTATATTTAGTTTATTTTTCAATTTGTTAGTCGGTGATGTCATATAATATACTTATTTGTGGACACTACCATCAAAAATAGATTCTCACTTCAAAGAAGGGCCATCAGAATTATAGCGGGACTAAAGTATAGGGATGATTGCAGGGAAAATTACAAATCCCTGCTTATATATTTTTGAATGTTTAAATTATATAAGAAAAAACATACATAAATTTACTTTATATTATCAAATTAACAGTAATCAGACCAGAAAAGGAACAGACGTATATCATCTTAACTACTTGAGATTTTCTAAAACCGGTATAAATTATGATGCCATTAAATTTTATAATAATTTACCACAAAATGTGCGGGATCTTCGCATACACCGCTACAAAACTGAAATTAAGGAAAAAAACAAAACGCTTTTTATAGCTTTGATGAATATATCAATTCTGATAGCATGTAATTGTATATTATATACTTAGAAATTATATGTAAATAATTTAAAAAAAATGGTTTTTATTACAGTTTTCATTTTTGTTTATTTAAATAAACTTTTATTGTTAGGGGTTCGGTGGAAGATGAAGTTTAGACTTGAACTGTTTTCCTCTTTCTTTCTAAATACAGCCAATAAGATTCCGTATTTCTATAAACTGTGCATCCTTTGATATAATAAATTACATAGTGTCATTATAGCATCGTGCAATTAAAACTATATTTAAAAAATATTAAATTTTAAAACAAAAATATAAAATATTTACCGTTTTACAAATTAATTTCCATTATTATAAAGGTTCTCTAAAAAAATATATTTTGTCTTCAAAACTGCAACCCTCTTTGATTAAATTTACTATTAATATCGTGCAATTTAAATTATGTTAAAAAATATTTTATTTCAAAATACAACAGCTACAATTTTATATGGCAATTCCAAATATGTTAACTTGATTTTAGTTAGTTATTTTTTATTTCTCAAAACGAACCTCTATTGATTAATAAGCTATGTTTTTCAGATTGTGCAAATTTTAATTATATTAAAAACAAAAATTAAATATTCACAAACTTACGTAATAATTTGACATGTTTCAACTTGATTCTGTAAAAATTTCATAATTTATTTTCCAAAACGCAATCTTTTGGTTGTATACAGTATGTTTACCTATAGGTACAATCCAAATTTTTTTAAATAAAAAAATAAATCTGGAGTATTGGTTTGCTTTTTTAGAAACTTATTTTGCCCTATATTAGATTTTTTTAATATACAGGATGAATTGACAACAAAATATTTGAAAAATTTTCAGGTAAAATTTTTACAAAAATCGTGCTTAGAATTTTGATTGACGACGATATACCAACTTTCATAAAAAACGATATTTTCTTTTATCAGAGTGCATTTTAATTATAAGTTCCAAGACATGAATGCGTATTTAAAAATCATACAAACAGCATTGTTATGGTCATATGGTCTTAATTTTGCAATCTGTGCACAAGTATTACTTGTTGATAAATCTTATAAAAATTAAACTTTTTACATTTTTTATTGTCAACGAAAAAAATCTAATAAGATGCAAAATAAGTTTCTAAATAAGCAGACCAAGTCCCCATATATTTTTTTTAATTTTAAACAATTTTGATTATAAATGACCTATAGGTACCCCATCTGTAAATACACCGTATATATAGATTTTATTAACCCATTTTGTTACATTTTACCGATGTTCCCAGACCAAAATTTACTTTACTAGATGCGCCTTCGGATGATGATTGAATATATTAACTTGGATTCTTTATTGTTTGTTTGTTTTACATCAAGAATACAATTTTTGCATAAAAACACATGTAAAATGCCCTATCTAATAGCGTACTAATGATGAAAATAATTGTATTAATATGACAAAATTATCTTGGCAACCCATAGTAAGAAATTAGAAACATTTGTCATAGCAAATTCAAATAATAATTGTCATATATGACAAATATGATTTGAATAATAAATAATCGGTTTAAATGGAAAAATTATATTCTCATACTAAATATAATCTCGTGGTTCGTTTATCGATCATATTTTTATAAATAAAGCTCATTCTAATACGGTGTGGAAATTTTCATCTTTTGGTATTAGAATTCGTGACATTTATAAAAAATTATCAATAATATACAAACCATTTGTGATATTGCCTATGAAAAATATTAATTTTGAAAATACAACATTTACAAAATAATTTTACATGTACTTTAATCCTGTATAGATTTCATATTTTTTCTTTTGAAACTGTAACCCTTTTTGATTAAATTACTCTGCTTTTAACATCGTACATTTGAAATTATGTTAAAAAATATTTAAATTCAAAATACAAACTTAATTTTGTGCTAAAGTTATTCGTCATTTCTCAAAACTGTAACTTCTGTTGTTTAATTGGCTCAAATTTAAATTATATTAAAAATATAAAATTAAATATTTATAATTTTACATATTTCAAATTAAATCTGTAAAAATTTCATAATTTATTTTCAAAAACGCAATATTGCATTTTACATTTTACATTTAAAATTCTTGATATAAATAGTATATTATTCAACAAGCATATAATAGATAGCCATTATTCATGAGGATAAATTCTACGACACGAGCCGAAGGTGAGTGATGTAAATTGTACGACTGAATAATTGCCGTTATATGCGAGTAGAATACTATACTTTCCACAACAATCTTATAATGCTTTTAATTTTTTTATTGTAAAATTTTGAATACCGCAAAAGTTGCCTTATGATTGACAACCTTGATTTCGTAGAAGCCATGCTCAAAATCGTATTGTCCAATCATATAGTGAAGTTAAAATAATAAATACGTGAACCCAAAAAACATTTACCACTTTTGTTTTATTAAAAATTTAAGAATAATTTAAATTTTATTATACAACTATAATTATTAATTATTAATATTTTTATTTGCATTTGTTTATTTTGCGTATTTACAATTTACATGGTAAAATGCAGGTACTGAAAGTTTCGGGGTACTTAGTTAGAGCTACTCAAACTAGTTAATTGTGTTGTTTGTAAATTTATTTGGTTTATTAAAAAATAGACACGTTTTTTAATAACTTTTTATACAAATAAATAAGAACACTTGCCATTTAATTTTTGATATGTGCAATTTCGACTTGTATTGTAATGTTCGCTGTTATTGGAACTTTATATCAGATCGATCAGATTCATTTTCCATTTTCTATCTGTCACTATTTATCTCAGTTTTTTTTGTAGTTTTTGTAGAAAAATGTGTTTAATATGGTTTAATTTGTAACGCAAGAAGTGACAGAACTGGGGGGCTAGTTTTGAAAAGTGTTACATGAACATTAACACAATTGGTATATTAACACATTTTGATGTCACACTTAAAAAGTCATAGTAGTGATAGGTTATATTGATTTGTTTAACTGTAGATACTACATGAATATCTTTTATGTTAAAATAGCACATTTTCAAACTAGCGCCCCTGAAACGTAATCCGTTTATGTTAAAATAGCACATTCCAAAAATTCCTCATTCTGTGTTTGCTTTTGCTTAATGCACATAAATTGTAAACGCTATTATATGAACTATTATAAAAATTGATATAATATAGATATTACTGTATAATATTCCTACATTCAAGTTAGTCAATACATATTACATCCCCTGTGACTAATGATTAATCACTG